>JARJLF010000950.1:0-114926 GCA_029378395.1 Mycena leptocephala | reverse complement strand
CCGTAGCACCTCGTAGCAGTCCAACTCTGTTAGTTAAATGTGAAGTAAGTACTTGCCTGAAGTCAACAGTAAGAAACTGAGGACTCAGGTCTACACTAGCCTACTTATATATGTACAGAGACAATAAGGATGGCTAGAACAATAAGAACAATAGAACAATAGAGCTACTGTAACAATAAGATGTGTATCAACACAATAAGAACAATAAGATCTGTATCAACATAATAAGATCAGAATCAAGACAATAAGATCTGTATCTGTATCAGGGAACATGGATTGCACTCAGAGTGTGAGAATGGATAAGTCCGAACACAGACTCCAACACTCCCCCAGGACGAGACCAGTCTCACCTATCTCCTGCAATCCAATCTTGGAACGTAACAGATCCACAGTTGGACGGGGAAGTGCTTTGGTCAGAATGTCTGCAAGCTGGTCCTGTAGGTACATATTCAATATGAATAGAACCCTTGTTGCAGTCTGTGATTGGACTGTGCCATTCTCGCACTTTGATCTATGATGATTCCTTGATTACATCACTCCATCATGCTTGTATCGATCCCACGCATTCCTGATATCCATCTTATTGTGTTGATACAGATCTGACAAGGATCTTATTGTCTCTATTGTCTCTATTGTTCTTATTGTTTCTATTGTTCTTATTGTTCTCATTGTTGCTACTGTCTCTATTGTTCCAGTAGTATATATGTAGGCTAATTTAGACCTGGGTCCTCAGTTTCTCACTGTTGACTCCAGGTGTGTTGTTAGTCCTTGCATCCCAATACACGAGTTTCTCACTGTTGACTCCAGACCTCTGTGCTGCCTGTTTCTAACAGGTTTATGGGCCCCGGCCTTTGAGCAGTCTAAACTTCTGAGATCTCATCCCTCTGCATTCTGCTTCGCACTTTGCATCCTCTAAGTCCTTATAGTGTGTGTGACCTTTGTAAATAGGAACACCAACTGTTGGGACAAATCCTCTTTGAGAGGTAGTCTTTATTACACCAGAAAACAAACGGTAGTCAATCCTGTTGATTCTGGTTTTAGGGCCAAAGTGCCTTACAACTGGGTGTTCATTAGTACTAGTCAGGCTTTTACCTATCTACCTACATCAAGGGCACTTTCATACATACATCTTCTTCTCCACACACACTCCTGAGGGCACCACTTGTTGGTTCTAGCTTTGTGCATTATGCCTCTCAGATCAGCTACTCTATCCTCTCCTTCCCTTGCTCCTGCTGCAGCAGACCTGCACGCTTTTGTGATTTCTGCCAGAGGCCAAATCATCTCCTTCTCCAATGCTTCCAGTTCTTGAAGCTTATTGGGAAAGAAGAAACCTCGCAGAAAGGGTGCAGCAGCTCCGTCCCATTTTGGCCTCTCATGCAGATATCATTCCCCATTCATCTTCGCTCATTGCAGAGGAAAGATGGAACTCAGATTCTGGGCCACATCGCACATGACTTCTCGTTGTGAGCGTTTGTTGAATGCTCGTCCATACAGAGTTCCTATCACCGTTGCAAATGGAGTCATAGTTTACTCCCGAGCTAAGGGGAGAGATTCTGCTGAGACCGCTTATTGATGGACGCTGTGGCCGAGAAATCATTCTCACAAATGTCCTATATGTTCCTGGGCTTGCCCACAATCTCATCTCCCTCTGAGCTTGTTAGGCTTGTTTCACTGCCGAAAATATTATGCATGGGATGTGCAAACATGGGAAGCTGTGTTTCTGACGCATCATTCCAACATCACTAGAACTCCACTTCCTTTTCTCACACTGACAAGTCCAGCACGTAGCAGAGGCAATGCCGAGAAAGCTCCCTCACCTCCCAGCACCCGTCCACCCTAGTAGTCCTTCATTGGAGTAGCTGGTTACCAATACTCATGTAAAATGTAGTCGCTCTTTTTATCATTCGAAGGCGGGTCGAACTGCATGCTGATTTACTTAGTCACAAGCACAAGCTGGACTACAACACCAACTCACAGGGTTGACTTTCTCAAACGCGAACACCACTGTCGATATGTATCCCTTCAAGAGTGGCATCATTCTGTTCATGTTGGAGTAGCAAGCACGGTGGACCACTTTTCAAGGCAAACAATTGAGAAATGAATGAGCTCGAAGCCATTCTTTTTTGCCCATTTTGCACAGCAATCACCTTAGAAATTGTCCTTGTTTGTTGTATTGATCTGCTGTCAAGTTCCCAACAACGCGCACAAGCTGGCTGACGCCCTTCGGGTGAATGGCGCCCCAAATGTTCACCTTGATGTTCTTCCGCCATGCGGCTCCCACATCTCCACATTCCGAGGAGCCAAGACATCCTGACCTCTCCTGCGGCGGCAATAACGCCGGCCCTCAGAACTGGCAAAACAACCTTTGACTCATCTGAGTTGATGAGGACGCCTTTAAGAAAGACGTCCTCCAAAATCCAGCTTTCGGGGTGCTTATACATCTGGCGATGTTGTTCGATGTGGCGTTCCGTAGGAGCTGGCTTTACTGTACAATTTCGATCAATTCGGCACGGGTTGTGACCCGTGACCGAAAATACCGATTCGGCACTCTGGCAAACGGCGAATTTTGGCGTGACGCCTCCAAAAATTCAGCATTCGAGACGGAAAAATTGTAAAATCTGCCTTTTTGCACCTCCGAGGGGGGTCTGGCCCAAATGTCATGCATTTTACATCCGGCACTGGGCGCCGTGACCCGTGACGGAGACCAAATTTCGGTCGCGTCACAGGGGGTGCGTAATGCGTGACCGCCGAATTGATCGAAATTGTGCAGTATGCGCTGTGTAAACCCCTTCAGGCCAGCTGACAGGGCGTGACGAACCTGAGGTCGATGTGAAATTTATCAAAAAGGTCAACAAGAGAAAAGCTTACCATCGTGCACTATCGCGCACCGTCCTTGCTGGGACATCGGGAAGCATTTCCCGTCGGCATCTTCTTCATCATGCAATTCGCCCTGATCAATCTTCTCAATCACTGCTTCGAGTTCTTCCCCCGTGATCTTCTTTTTGCGACCAGCACGGCCTTTCCTGCCATTCCAGTAGCAGTTCCCACCGTGCTTTTTACCCCTTTGTAGTTTCTAGAGAGGGTGGTTGGGTGCACAATGTGTGTTTGAATGGGGAGTGTTTGGCAATGTCATCAAATGAGAGTTCGGATTCTTCATGAAGTACAACGAGTTTTGTGCGCTTAGTCCGGCGTGCAGAGGGTGGTGGCACGTTTGTGGTGGGGAGTAGTGGGTAAAATAGAGAAAACTGAGGCACTCATCGTCGTAGAGAATGCGCTGTGGGGTCGAGCGAAGATAAATTTATGCGCCTAGAAAGGAAATGCATAAGCATGATTGCGCTGTCTTCTTTGTGAGCACCCCGCGTCACAGCGGACCTCTAGTATCCCATGAGGAGATATAGGCACTGCAATCTGTAGCCCAGACTGATATTTTTCGGCTTCTGTGGCAATTTTTGGAGCGAATGCAGGAGTTTGTGGTCAAAAAAGATGGAAAGAACTCCAGCAAGCTTGTGGAACTTATAACTCCCTCCATCTATGCAGTTGAGGCCCATTTTCACCGGATACACCCAATGAGCCTCGAAAAACGCAAAGCGGGAGCGTGGGAACATCACGTGCTGATCACGAGAATCCGGGCTATGCCAAAGGTGGTGCCAAGAGGTGGACACCGGAAGATGCCAGTAGATCAACCTCCCAAGTCGCCGGAATTTGAAAAGACCCCCTCCCCCCGCCAGAGGTCGGTCCACCGGTAAATGGACCGTGATTCCTTGCTTAGAAATCGCCCGATATAGGCCGCAAAGGTTTTCCACTTGCTTTCCACTCATACTACTCGGCTCTCCTCGATACAACTCGATACATTACAACGGGACAATATAGATTAAGTACAAGCAATACAGCTACAAAATATAAGAGACCTGTCATGGAGGTAACAACTCGCCTCCATTCCCCTTCTGCTTCTTCTTCGGACGTGAACTCGGCCCTGCAACTGGCGCGACGGTAGTGCAGGGACTTGATCCTGCAACTGGGACGGTGGCGATCCGAGTCGTACGAACTGGAGCTCTTTGCAGAACTTAGGGCTCAGCCGGTTTTTTTCATTTTTTTTCGCAATTTTCATTCAAGTCAAGCGAGATTCCAAGGATGGTTCAGGAATCCCATGTGGTGTTCTTTATTCTATCAACAAACGGTTTCACTTATACTCATCACCGCAGAATCAAAGTCTTGAGTGCGCTTACGCAGGTCCCATGGTCGGAGTTTACTCTTTTTGGACTACATTGATAATTTACTGATGTTGCGATTATCCCAGAAATTTTCTTTTCCCGCTCGAATAAAGTAAACGTGTTCAATTGATGAGTATCCAACCTGAATAAATCTGCATGTACCTCAGATAACGGACGGTGGTTTACGAGAGGAAAATTTGGAGTCTGAGTGGATGCTGGTCAGAACAAAAGATGGCCCAAGTTTACCACGCAAACAAAGGCAAGCCCTCAAAAGATGGACGAGTTCGCGATAATCTGATCATTTCATTTATATCTTTTTTTCCTCCATAACCTCTGGCTCAATTACTTGATATGTTGTCCATACAGCCTTTATTGATTTATCGAGGATTTTCGGTCACTTTTGGGCCAAGGGGCGGGAAACGTCGGGTGCACTGATGCGCGGCGGCGGGATGCGCCAACCCGACTCCTCCGATTTCTCTCCCAATTTATGCTGGATTTGGATTGGAAGCAGACGGTCAACAAGGATAGCACCGCCGACCACATCAAGCAAGATAATATATTCACCTTGTGAACGGTGGATTACAAAACATTCTGATGTCACTCAAGTTAGTGTGGCGAGATTGAATCGGGTATTTTAGTTTCCATCAAGCCCGGCTGATCCGAATCCATGTTGAAAGCACTCCACATCAAATTTATGGCAGTCCTGAGACCCATTAAACATGAATCTTGGTATCGTAACAGTGGCTGTTGCGGAAAAAAGGCAACAGTGATTTATGTTTCGACCATTTCAGCAGTTTGAAGATGAACAGCCGGGCCCAAACAGCGTTTCCCACATACCGTACAATTACGATCAAATCGACAGGGGGTGTGATGCGTGACCGTTTTGACCTATTCCGACAGTTCGACAGGGACCTCAACGGAGCGTGACAGGCACAAAAATTCAACATCCAGCAGAGTGATGCTACTGCATTAACCACGAGTCCTAGTATATGCGAGAAATATTTGAACCCATTTCACAATAACATTGCATATTTTTATTTTTATTTTCTCCCGCCCTTGATTTCGGTGAAAAAAGGGTTCTGATGGCAGCTAGGCTCAAAAATGAGAGAAATTAGTTGAAATATTGTGTTTTGAAGACACTCTGTGACATACAAATTTATTTGTGAGTTTTGGCGATTTTAGAGGTATTTCGTGACCATTTGACCAATTGACAAACGGCCGGGTGACGCGTGACCCTCGACCAAAATTCGACATTGACAGAGGGGTGCGTGACGCGTGACTGTCGATTTGATCGTAATTGTACGATATTACCATAACGTCGCCGACCGTCATCATTCTTCGCCAATTTTTCTCGGCATGTCACAATATTTTTGGGCTCATCTGCCAGACTGTGACTGTGCGCACTCCAAAAAAAGTAACGCAACGGCCCTCAACCGTGACCGTGACCGTTGCTTCAATACAGGTACTTACAGTAGCCTTTGCATTGATGCACGGCTACCCCGGGTAAGCGTCCCGAGCTCGAATTTGAGAGCTTGCAGAGAAGTACTACGTCTTGTGACAGCGGAGTGATGTGATGGTGACTTGGTTTTCCTCTTCACGACCATTTATCTCCGCTGCCTGAAACCACCACATCAATTCCCGCATAAAGTATTTGCTACCAGCAATACACACCTCTGAGTGCAGGGAGCGAGAAAATGCTGTCATCCACACTGTTTTTGCTATTTGAGTAGTCACCCATCGCCTCCATTTACCAGCCCATTCTCACCGCTGGATGCCATATACTTACTCTGGCTACTCCTGGAGGGAATACTCTACCTGTGCAGATTGTTTCCAGAGACAGGCCGTTTGGAGGGTGTTTCGGCGCAACGTCATCCAGACAGCAATGCATGCATCCATCGTACACAGGAAGGAAACTCTATTAACCCAGAGATCACCTGCTTGTTTTTCACCCGGGGTTCAGAATCTGCATGTGTGGATGAAAAACAAGCAGGTGAATTCCGGGACATGTGCATATAATTGGCCCAGGGTCAACATGAGATCAACTTTGGGTTATTTCTTGGCAGAAATGTCCCTTGCGCATTTTACGCAATTAGACATAGCCCATTCTCTTTCCAGATAACCATAACATATCTGAACGTCTGGCTGTGTAGTATTGCACACAATGCAATGCATTACATTTTCAACCTCGTGACTCTATTGCCCGCACTGCAATCTATTATATTTCAACCTCGTGACTCTATTGCCTGCACTGCAATCCATTACATTTTCAACCATGAAGGTAAGTGGCCGGCAAGCGGCGGGGCACAAACAGAAAGTGAATTTTGGATGTGAGTTCTTTTTTAGTTGTTAAATTGGTTATTCTGTTGAATCACATAGTACTGTACTATGGTGCGCGAGTCAATAAGATACCGGGGCCGCCCAGAGGGCCGAAATTTTTTTCTACCTATATGTTAGTAGGGAGGCAAAAGAGGCTCCAGACCACCTTCTAGGCCTCTAGGAGGCTCCAAAGGCTTAAGTTCACCGTCAGGAGCTCAAACAGTCCTCTTTGCTGAGCTGAACAGTGATCAAGTTAGTTTTCTAGACCAAAAATGGGCCATATGAGATTGAAAATAAGTCAAATGCAATAGGGTAGCACCCACAGATCATTTGAACAATGCTGGAATGATGCCCTGGACGATGCCCTGGACGATGTGCAACCACCTCGTGAATTTTGTGGTTGGTGGCAGTGAGAACGCACATGACCGGAAAGAACGGACCGCCGGTAGGGGTGGGAAACTCCTTCCCTTTATGAAGGAGGGGGGAGGGGGGGGGGGTACCGGGAGGGTCGAAATTTTTTTATCGACCCTATGTCTTTTTTTCGAATCCCGATTCCCCCTTGGTCGCCGCAGCAAGTTGCTTCAGGACGCTAGTTTAGCAGGAGAAAGATGTTAGCCGTTTGGTGGGGCAGGGACCGAAGTGGTAGAGTTGTGTTCAAGGGGCCGTTTCCGAGACGATCCTGCATAGTCCATTGGTACAGAAAACATACAGGTGACAGCAGGCGAGAGGCTGTACACAGGTGGCAGTGTATTGATGCCTCGTCACATGCTAATTCACGCCATCTTCGGTACTCTAGAGCACAATCAGAACTAAAGTTCTGTTTGTGAACGTGACTTTATTGCCTGCACTGCAATCCATTACATTTTCAAGTGCATGATTCTATTGCCCACTGCAATTCATTACATTTTCAAGTGCATGACTCTATTGTATGGGGGTAATACTGTAACATTATTATCCTGGTTTTGACCAAAAAAACACGGCTTTCAGCACCATGAAGATACACAACCTCAAAAATATGCACCACTGTATCCATGATCCAAAAAATGCACAGGCGAAGAATGTCAAAAAGATTCACTGCTGAGACGGAACCCGCGAACAACACAACCCTCACCGATCGTGTTTTTTTTTTACACAGCTTCCCATTCTCCAAATTACACCACGTTATCCACAATTGCCAAAAGATACACTGCTTCTGTTAGTCACCGGGTTTAACACTGGATAAGAATCAGTTGTCCCCTTTCGGAACGTGCCGAGTTGTAGCATACAAGGTACATCGTCCTATAGAATGCACTGTGCTACGCCATTACCGCTTTCCCGTCGACGAGCTCACCACTTTTAAAGCTGTAGATCTTCGGGAAACCAACAACAGTGAATAGTCAGTAAGCAGGTCAGTATGGTGTGCTATCGGTGCGTTGGCGAATAATTGAAACATTTGGTGTTCGAACTTCGCGATTTGACACAGTGTCACAGCGGAATATTAGGGCTCGCAACACTGACGTTGCATTACCCAGAGAGACGGTTTGTACATGCGGTTCCTTCAGCTTGATGGTATTCATGAATGTTGACGCAGATCCCCCATCCCAAAGTTAGCTGTGCAGCAGAACAATGCATGTCCACACTTTCCAACTTGCCAAATCTACATAGGGGCCGTTTCCGCGAGATGTCAACGCGGTGGTATCGGCTCTTTTAGCGCATGCGCGACGGAGAGAGCTTGGTATGACCGTTGAAAATGTACTGCATTGCATGGCCGTGACTCAATAGGAGGATCAGGTCCGAAGCTTCTACCCGTGAGGACTAGGGGAGGAGGTCCGAGAGGAGAAGATATTTTATAGAGATCTGCATAAACTTCCGTCTTGACATTGTGCTTTGGGTGCCATCCCTGGTTGTTTAAATATGCCCCAATCCGCACATTGTGTTTCAATGGAAATGGTGGGACTTTGAGGACGGGAGGAAAAGGAATGAAGTTGACTGGGCAATCAACGAAATCACTCATAGCTCCCGCAAACTCAAGATCCTTATGATAGAGTACACAGTCTATGGACACTTCGTTACTAGTAGCACGTCGGTAAATAAAAATATAAGGGAAATAAAAATGCTCCACATATTACTAGACACCTAAGTTTAACTTCCGTGCGAGCTTGTACAGAGCTGACAATTTTATACGAGTGAGATACGCAACAACAAAATATATATATACTACGAGAATCTGAATGGAACAATTTTAGGGGCGTCCAATTTTGTATTGCGCGTGTCGTTGAGAACTTGAGAGATAATGGCTGCCACTGCGCGGAAGTGAGCAGTCTCGGCCACATTGCGGTCAACGTGATAGATCTGGGAGGATCAGAGTAAGAGGCTGTAGCCGGAAAATGGAACAAAATGCGACTCACCAATGGAAGCATATGATACTGTCGGACTCGAGTGACTCCTGGAGCGAGGAGAGCATCCATTGTGAGTCTCCGACTAACGTCCGGGTGGGGAAAGCGTTCAATGATATCGCGCAGAAGATCTTGCCAGTATCTGGTACATCTAATCAGAGTGGGAATACACGTCTTGAGTAGTGTTGGCAATATCCTCGGCGGTCGCATCAGCGGCGAAGGACACGTTCTGGACATAACCTTCCTCGTCCAGGCTGATCAGTCTAAAAACAGTGAGTATGATAACAAATTGCGCACAGGACACGAACTGTTGGGGAGTAGGGACTTTGCGCTTGCCGCGCGCTACCGCCTTAGTATGGGGCATGAGGACAAGTGTAAATGGAAATTCCTTGGCAGCCGTCTTCGGTTTCACATTGCGATCCATAGATGCGCTAGTGGAACCCTTATTCTTGCGCTTCTTGGAGCCAGCGGCAAGAGGATTCAAGTCAGCATCCTTTTGGGCCTAGAAAACGGTGAGCCTACATGGGACACACCTTCAACACAGGATTGAATGGGGCGGTATTCGAGCGGCCGAATGCCGCATTTTGCTCCTTTTGACGGGTCCCGGAAGTAATGAGAGGAGCCAGCGAAATTCCGGTTCAAACTGTCTCTTCAGATTTATTTTGGCAGCCCTGGTGCTTTTAAAAACATGCTCAGGGCTTTCCATGTCAATCCAAACAAATGCAGGCTGTCACCAAACAATATGCCGAGATTTTACACCAAAAACAGTGTTTTGGCCACTGTGCAACCATTTCAAGCTGGATTTTCACGGGGTCTTTCTGGGAGGATAGCCAGCGAAATTCCGGTTCAAACTGTCTCTTCAGATTTATTTTGGCAGCCCTGGTGCTTTTAAAAACATGCTCAGGGCTTTCCCATGTCAATCCAAACAAATGCAGGCTGTCACCAAACAATATGCCGAGATTTTACACCAAAAACAGTGTTTTGGCCACTGTGCAACCATTTCAAGCTGGATTTTCACGGGGTCTTTCTGGGAGGATAGCCAGCGAAATTCCGGTTCAAACTGTCTCTTCAGATTTATTTTGGTGGCCCTGGTGCTTTTGAAAACATGCTCAGGGCTCTCCATGTCAATCCAAACAAATGCAGGCTGTCACCAAACAATGTGCCGAGATTTTCCACCAAAAACAGTGTTTTGGCCACTGTGCAACCATTTCAAGCTGGATTTTCACGGGGTCTTTCTGGGAGGATAGCCAGCGAAATTCCGGTTCAAACTGTCTCTTCAGATTTATTTTGGTGGCCCTGGTGCTTTTGAAAACATGCTCAGGGCTCTCCATGTCAATCCAAACAGATGGAGGCTGTCACCAAACAAATGCAGGCCATCACCAAACAATATGCCGAGATTTTACACCAAAAACAGTGTTTTGGCACTGTGCAACCATTTCAAGCTGGATTTTCAGGGGTCTTTCTGGGAGGATAGCCAGCGAAATTCCGGTTCAAACTGTCTCTTCAGATTTATTTTGGCAGCCCTGGTGCTTTTAAAACATGCTCAGGGCTTTCCATGTCAATCCAAACAAATGCAGGCTGTCACCAAACAATGTGCCGAGATTTTACACCAAAAACAGTGTTTTGGCCACTGTGCAACCATTTCAAGCTGGATTTTCACGGGGTCTTTCTGGAGGATAGCCAGCGAAATTCCGGTTCAAACTGTCTCTTCAGATTTATTTTGGTGGCCCTGGTGCTTTTGAAAACATGCTCAGGGCTCTCCATGTCAATCCAAACAGATGGAGGCTGTCACCAAACAAATGCAGGCCATCACCAAACAATATGCCGAGATTTTACACCAAAAACAGTGTTTTGGCCACTGTGCAACCATTTCAAGCTGGATTTTCACGGGTCTTTCTGGGAGGATAGCCAGGAAATTCCGGTTCAAACTGTCTCTTCAGATTTATTTTGGCAGCCCGGTGCTTTTAAAAACATGCTCAGGGCTTTCCATGTCAATCCAAACAAATGCAGGCTGTCACCAAACAATGTGCCGAGATTTTACACCAAAAACAGTGTTTTGGCCACTGTGCAACCATTTCAAGCTGGATTTTCACGGGATCTTTCTGGGAGGATAGCCAGCAAAATTCCGGTTCAAACTGTCTCTTCAGATTTATTTTGGCAGCTTGGTGCTTTTGAAAACATGCTCAGGGCTCTCCATGTCAATCCAAAGAGATGGAGGCTGTCACCAAACAAACGCAGGCCATCACCAAACAATGTGCCGAGATTTTACACCAAAAACAGTGTTTTGGCCACTGTGCAACCATTTCAAGCTGGATTTTCACGGGGTCTTTCTGGGAGGATAGCCAGCAAAATTCCGGTTCAAACTGTTCTTCAGATTTATTTGGCAGCCCTGGTGCTTTTGAAAACATGCTCAGGGCTTCCATGTCAATCTAAACAGATGGAGGCTGTCACACAACGCAGCCATACCAACAATGTGCCGAGATTTTACACCAAAAACAGTGTTTTGGCCACTGTGCAACCATTTCAAGCTGGATTTTCACGGGGTCTTTCTGGGAGGATAGCCAGCAAAATTCCGGTTCAAACTGTTCTTCAGATTTATTTGGCAGCCCTGGTGCTTTTGAAAACATGCTCAGGGCTCTCCATGTCAATCCAAACAGATGGAGGCTGTCACCAAACAAATGCAGGCCATCACCAAACAATATGCCGAGATTTTACACCAAAAACAGTGTTTTGGCCACTGTGCAACCATTTCAAGCTGGATTTTCACGGGGTCTTTCTGGGAGGATAGCCAGCGAAATTCCGGTACAAACTGTCTCTTCATATTTATTTTGGCAGCCCTGGTGCTTTAGAAAACATGCTCAGGGCTTCCATGTCAATCCAAACAAATGAGGCTGTCACCAAACAAATGCCTGAGATTTTACACCAAAAACAGTGTTTTGGCCACTGTGCAACCATTTCAAGCTGGATTTTCACGGGGTCTTTCTGGGAGGATAGCCAGCGACATTCCGGTTCAAACTGTCTCTTCAGATTTATTTTGGTGGCCCTGGTGCTTTTGAAAACATGCTCAGGGCTCTCCATGTCAATCCAAACAGATGGAGGCTGTCACCAAACAAATGCAGGCCATCACCAAACAATATGCCGACATTTTACACCAAAAACAGTGTTTTGGCCACTGCAACCATTTCAAGCTGGATTTTCACGGGGTCTTTCTGGGAGGATAGCCAGCGAAATTCCGGTTCAAACTGTCTCTTCAGATTTATTTTGGCGGCCCTGGTGCGTTTAAAAACATGCCCAGGGCTTTCCATGTCAATCCAAACAAATGCAGGCTGTCACCAAACAATATGCCGAGATTTTACACCAAAAACAGTGTTTTGGCCACTGTGCAACCATTTCAAGCTGGATTTTCACGGGGTCTTTCTGGGAGGATAGCCAGCGAAATTCCGGTTCAAACTGTCTCTTCAGATTTATTTTGGTGGCCCTGGTGCTTTTGAAAACATGCTCAGGGCTCTCCATGTCAATCCAAACAGATGGAGGCTGTCACCAAACAAATGCAGGCCATCACCAAACAATATGCCGACATTTTACACCAAAAACAGTGTTTTGGCGACTGTGCAACCATTTCAAGCTGGATTTTCATCGGGTCTTTCTGGGAGGATAGGGAGCGAAATTCCGGTTCAAACTGTCTCTTCAGATTTATTTTGGCAGCCCTGGTGCTTTTAAAAACATGCTCAGGGCTTTCCATGTCAATCCAAACAAATGCAGGCTGTCACCAAACAATGTGCCGAGATTTTACACCAAAAACAGTGTTTTGGCCACTGTGCAACCATTTCAAGCTGGATTTTCACGGGGTCTTTCTGGGAGGATAGCCAGCGAAATTCCGGTTCAAACTGTCTCTTCAGATTTATTTTGGCGGCCCTGGTGCTTTTGAAAACATGCTCAGGGCTCTCCATGTCAATCCAAACAGATGGAGGCTGTCACCAAACAAATGCAGGCCATCACCAAACAATATGCCAACATCTTACACCAAAAACAGTATTTTGGCCACTGTGCACCCATTTCAAGCTGGATTTTCACGGGGCCTTTCTGGGAGGATAGCCAGCGAAATTCCGGTTCAAACTGTCTCTTCAGATTTATTTTGGTCGCAGAGACGATTCTGGCCACCGCTCTGGAATGCGGCATGGGCGTCAATCGGAACCTCTGGCGAAAGGACATTTGACCGGCAGAATGTAGAGCCGGGCCGAGACTATATTACATATGAGCCGGAGCCTGCGTCGATCAAAATATTGCGTGCTGGATTGCTTTCGGGCATGGAACACGGTCCTAGGGCCAATCACTGAAGCGCGGCCTAAAAATAAAAAATAAAAAAGAGACAGTTCGCGTTGGCTATCACCTCGGAGGCTTGGCTTTGAGAAATGGCTTCGGAGGTCTACCCTATTTCTGAGGCTTGAATGTGTTGAGAGCCCAACCTTTATGGGGAGTTCAATTGATCCCACTGTCCATTCACCATGATTTGCCAGTCTGGTAGGATTAGCGGTGGCCTGGCCCAAAAGCCATGGCTTAGGCATGGCTTCGTCTGAGTCAGGCTTCAAAAATCCCTAGACAGGGCCAAAGCCAGAGCAAAAACCAGAGCCAAGCTCTGGAATAGAATGCGTACTGAACGGGTGGGAGGAATCCTCTGGAAGTTCAATTACTGATCATGAATTTCCTCGCTGAAAATCTGAAATCTTGTGGCTAATATGCCGAGTACAATATCCAAGAACAAGGACAATGCATTTCAGTTATACTAAGGCGGAACGTTCGCATCTCGACAAACAATTCCGACGGTTCAACTTTAAACTCGATTACAGTCAAAGTCTCCGAGTAGTTCCTGTGCTGCATCCGGTTCTTCATCACCATTAACCAAAATACCACTCTCACGCTCTGCAGCAGCACCCGCAGGTTGCTCCATCCTATGAAGTGGCTCATTCGCGGTGACGTCGAATGGAGGCGTGGGGGCTTCACCGTCGTATCCATAGAGCGGATCGACCGTGCTCACGGCGTCACCCGGATCTCCAGTCCAATACCCACGGGTGATTGCTGCCTCGCGCTGAGCTCAAAAAGCGCGATGGGGGTCTTATCGTGCTCCGTGCGCAGCCGATGGTGATTCCATGCATCGCGTGTACGGTCAAGTGAAGCCTGGATCCGGCGATGGAACACAAGGTAAAGGCATGCACTGTGCACGGGATTTTCCATGTCCAAAAGTTCGTTCTTTTCAAGATAGTCAAAGATCTGTCGGAAGGTCTCGAGCGAATCCTTCCGGACGTCTCGCCAGAGACGCTCGATTCGCACATTGTGCCGCAATCTCCAATACGAGTAAGCATCGCTCGACGAGGAGGCTCACACCACGTACCTGCCACGTAGATATGCGCGGTGTAAAACTCCCCAATGCTCAATAAGTTGGCACTCAACTTCATTATTCTCCGTCCCAAAATCCCCCCGTCCTCGACTTGGCCATCCGAATTGTGCGACTGCGCCGAGGAAGAGCTCAGCAACCGTGGCTTTGTACTTGTTGGCCCAGACAGCCAAATATATGATGAGGCGAGAATGGCCGTCAATGCATCCATGAACGTAGAAGCCCCACGGTCGCTGGCGTCGTGGTGCCAGAGGGCATTAGAACCGCAGACTTTATACACCCGCCGCTTGATGATGCCCGCCCACCTGGCCAAATAATAAATGAGTAAACACGACAACGAGGACTTGAGTAACAATATCTGACCAGAACACCCAGCTCGTCAACTCGCCTAAAACTATCCTGGACACGGAGACGTGGAAGATGGATTCCACGGGCCTCGAGATGGCCAAACACGATGACAGAACCGACAAAAGGGTGTGTAAGAGAAATCTCCGTCACTACCTCGTCCAGGTCTCCATCGTCGATCTCAGTGAATGGATGCCGGGCCGAGGAAATACCTTCGTATATGAAGTGCCGGTGAAGGGTCATTCGGCTCACACCCATTGCTTTCGAGATCTCGTCATAACTGTTGCCGAGGTCGTGTAATTGACAAGCGCGTGTCACATTGAGTTGGTACTTTGGACGCCCCCGACGTCCGCTAGGCTGTGTCCCAACGAAAGCGCTGGCAGGGGTGGTGGATTTGTAAGAAAATCCTCGAGTGGATCCAGAAGGCGCTGAACTGTCTCAAGGCATTCTTGTCGGATGACCTCAGTCATTGAGTGGTCTTCGAGGACTGAGAAGATCTGTCTGACGGCGCCCAATTGATGGGCACTGCGCTCAACAGCAGGGAGATCGGCGTTGGGTAGCGAGTCAATGACGAATTGGGCTTCAACGCAGATCCGATGCGCCTCCATGAGGAAAGTGTGAACGGGATCGTTGCTCGTCGCGTCGGATAATTGGAGGAATGGTTGAAGGTGGGCTAGATATTGGGGGGTTTGTGGACAACCGAGAGTCCTGTCCTGGCAGTGTCCAAATAGATCGAACTAGGGCAATGACTCGGAGATCTCCGGTCGTGACTCATCACCGGCAACGGCCCAAAATGGCCGTGCCCGTCGCTTCTTCTGCTCGTACTCTCACTTCCACTATCTTCCACCCCCGAGGAGGCCTGGATGACTTCCAAATATGTATCGCATGCTGGGTATACAAATGCAACGAGCACCTAGGACACTGTGTGGCCGCTTGGTCAAATCGCTGAGACTGCGCATTCGTGGATCAGGAACTAACTTTGTTGCCAAATCAGTCCTCAGACCCGGTGCCTGTAGATGCGCGATTTTATTTTGCGCTGTTCCTCTCCCCGGCCTCCAATCATATACATCGTTCTATCGCAGGTAGCCAGGTCGATAAAATTACAACTGATGTCCCGTTTTCCGAAATTCGCAGGTGCCTGTTGTCCCGAAAATTACCTAAAATTGCTCTGATGTATTGCATAGTCTCCCTTGCGGGATGCGAGTATTTACTGCACTTTCTCCTCTCTAACGATGATCCCTTGAACCCTGCGTCTGGTGTTTGGTTCCAGTTACTTGTACCCTATCATTAAACCTCTCTCCTTGGCGATTTTATTGGGGTTGTCTTGCAACTGCGTTGTGGATGCAATTTTTCGATTCTGGTGAGCGGGCTCCATTTGGGATCGTGAACCAGGAATATTGACGGTTTCAAATTGGGTGGATGACGTCCCGTCATTCGCCGTAGAAAGTGCCTGAGCATTTCTTTTTCGGCGCGAAGGTTGCGTGACGGTTTCAATTTTTCATTACTCAGCGGCATCGGTATCACAGGTGATGTGTTCTACTCTACAATGGAGGTTTGCCCGCGTACGAAGGTTAAATTCGTGAACAAGCCGAACACCTCTAGTTCGTTTATCCACCGGAATATTGTCCCTGACGATCCCCTTCTCCGCACACTTTCTCTGGAATGTTTTATCAGCTGTTTCGTACCTGGAATCTTCACACGATTTATTGCCAATATTTTGCCTGGCTGCCGCGGCGGTTGCTTATTTTCATTTTCTCGCCAGCTCTGAGATTGTCTCTCTGTTTTCAGATCGTGGAATAGCAGTTTTCGTGCCTGCGATCAAAGTATCCTCTCGGCGACCGTTTATTCTATGCGCTCTCTCAGTCGCCCTGAAATTCTGGGAATAACTTGCAAACAAAGTCGCCCGACTCGTTGTATGCCCCACTTCTCTCCCGCGATGAATTTCGCAGACGTTTCCCCAAATGAACTCGGGCCATGTACAAACAAAATATGCGACCCTGGCTGCGGACAGTTCTATGGGCAATTCGCTCCTGGGGAGCTGTCGGCATGGTTCGATGTCTCATTTGCAACTGCTATGCTGCGCAGCATCGCATTCCTCAGGTGATTTTTAAGCCAAAATCTCCTGCGCTTGCTGACACTGCTCAGGCGCTGCTGACAAACATCGGCCCCACCCCAGCCCAATTCGTCCCTCCGGTGATTTTCACGCCTCAAAATCTCCTGTGCTTGCTGACACTGCTCAGCCCCCCCCCCCCCCCCCCCCCCCCCCCCCCGACAAACGTCTCCCCCACCCCAGCCCAATTTGCTGCTCCGGTCATTTTCTCGCCTCAAAAACCTCTTACGCTTGCTAACGCTGCCCCAGGCGCCTCCCACGGCACCCACTTTCAGACCGCCGTCTGGTCCGTCGACCGCCGGTTTCTCCGCCACCGCAAGCACTTTGTCTGGTTCACGCAACACCAACCCACTCAAGGGAACGACAGCCTCCTCTCATTACTTCCGGGACCCGTCAAAAGGAGCAAAATGCGGCATTCGGCCGCTCGAATACCGCCCCATTCAATCCTGTGTTGAAGGTGTGTCCCATGTAGGCTCACCGTTTTCTAGGCCCAAAAGGATGCCGACTTGAATCCTCTTGCTGCTGGCTCCAAGAAGCGCAAGAATAAGGGTTCCACTAGCGCATCTATGGATCGCAATGTGAAACCGAAGACGGCTGCCAAGGAATTTCCATTTACACTTGTCCTCATGCCCCATACTAAGGCGGTAGCACGCGGCAAGCGCAAAGTCCCTACTCCCCAACAGTTCGTGTCCTGTGCGCAATTCGTTATCATACTCACTGTTTTTAGACTGATCAGCCTGGACGAGGAAGGTTATGTCCAGAACGTGTCCTTCGCCGCTGATGCGACCGCCTAGGATATTGCCAACACTACTCAAGACGTGTATTCCCACTCTGATTAGACGTACCAGATACTGGCAAGATCTTCTGCGCGATATCATCGAACGCTTTCCCCACCCGGACGTTAGTCGGAGACTCGCAATGGATGCTCTCCTCGCTCCGGGAGTCACTCGAGTCCGACAGTATCATATGCTTTCATTGGTGAGTCGCATTTTGTTCCATTTTCCGGCTACAGCCTCTTACTCTGATCCTCCCAGATCTATCACGTTGACCGCAATGTGGCCGAGACTGCTCACTTCCGCGCAGTGGCGGCCATTATCTCTCAAGTTCTCAACGACACGCGCAATACAAAATTGGATGCCCCTAAAATTGTTCCATTCAGATTCTCGTAGTATATATATATTTTGTTGTTGCGTATCTCACTCGTATAAAATTGTCAGCTCTGTACAAGCTCGCACGGAAGTTAAACTTAGGTGTCTAGTAATATGTGGAGCATTTTTATTTCCCTTATATTTTTATTTACCGACGTGCTACTAGTAACGAAGTGTCCATAGACTGTGTACTCTATCGTAAGGATCTTGAGTTTGCGGGAGCTATGAGTGATTTCGTTGATTGCCCAGTCAACTTCATTCCTTTTCCTCCCGTCCTCAAAGTCCCACCATTTCCATTGAAACACAATGTGCGGATTGGGGCATATTTAAACAACCGGGGATGGCACCAAAGCACAATGTCAAGACGGAAGTTTATGCAGATCTCTATAAAATATCTTCTCCTCTCGGACCTCCTCCCCTAGTCCTCACGGGTAGAAGCTTCGGACCTGATCCTCCTATTGAGTCACGGCCATGCAATGCAGTACATTTTCAACGGTCATACCAAGCTCTCTCCGTTGCGCATGCGCTAAAAGAGCCGATACCACCGCGTTGACATCTCGCGGAAACGGCCCCTATGTAGATTTGGCAAGTTGGAAAGTGTGGAACATGCATTGTTCTGCTGCACAGCTAACTTTGGGATGGGGGATCTGCGTCAAACATTCATGAATACCGTCAAGCTGAAGGAACCGCACGTACAAACCGTCTCTCCGGGTAATGCAACGTCAGTGTTGCGAGCCCTAATATTCCGCTGTGACACTGTGTCAAATCGCGAAGTTCGAACACCAAATGTTTCAATTATTCGCCAACGCACCGATAGCACACCGTACTGACCTGCTTACTGACTATTCACTGTTGTTGGTTTCCCGAAGATCTACAGCTTTAAAAGTGGTGAGCTCATCGACGGGAAAGCGGTAATGGCGTAGCACAGTGCATTCTATAGGACGATGTACCTTGTATGCTACAACTCGGCACGTTCCGAAAGGGGACATAGCTGAGCTTGAACTTATCCTGATTCTTATCCAGTGTTAAACCCGGTGACTAACAGAAGCAGTGTATCTTTGGCAATTGCGGATAACGTGTGTAATTTTGGAGAATGGGAAGCTGTGTAAAAAAAAAACACGATCGGTGAGGGTTGTGTTGTTTGCGGGTTCCGTCTCAGGCAGTGAATCTTTTTGACATTCTTTGCCTGTGCATTTTTTGGATCATGGATACAGTGGTGCATATTTTTGAGGTTGTGTATCTTCATGGTGCTGAAAGCCGTGTTTTTTTGGTCAAAACCAGGATAATAATGTTACAGTATTACCCCCATACAATAGAGTCATGCACTTGAAAATATAATGAATTGCAGTGGGCAATAGAATCATGCACTTGAAATGTAATGGATTGCAGTGCGGGCAATAAAGTCACGTTCACAAACAGAACTTTAGTTCTGATTGTGCTCTAGAGTACCGAAGATGGCGTGAAATTAGCATGTGACGAGGCATCAATACACTGCCACCTGTGTACAGCCTCTCGCCTGCTGTCGCCTGTATGTTTTCTGTACCAATGGACTATGCAGGATCGTCTCGGAAACGGCCCCTTGAACGCGACTCTACCACTTCGGTCCCTGCCCCACCGAAACGGCTACATCTTTCTCCTGTTAAACTAGCGTCCTGAAGCAACTTGCTGCGGCGACCAAGGGGGAATCGGGATTCGAAAAAAAGACATAGGGTCGATAAAAAATTTCAACCCTCCCGGTACCCCCCCTCTCTCCCTCCTTCCATAAAGGGAAGGAGTTTCCCACCCCTACCGGCGGTCCGTTCTTTCCGGTCATGTGCGTTCTCACTGCCACCAACCACAAAATTCACGAGGTGGTTGCACATCGTCCAGGGCATCGTCCAGGGCATCATTCCAGCATTGTTCAAATGATCTGTGGGTGCTACCCTATTGCATTTGACTTATTTTCAATCTCATATGGCCCATTTTTGGTCTAGAAAACTAACTTGATCACTGTTCAGCTCAGCAAAAGAGACTGTTTGAGCTCCTGACGGTGAACTTAAGCCTTTGGAGCCTCCTAAAGGCCTAGAAAGGTGGTCTGGAGCCTCTTTTGCCTCCCTACTAACATATAGGTAGAAAAAAATTTCGGCCCCGGTATCTTATTGACTCGCGCACCCATAGTACAGTACTATGTGATTCAACAGAATAACCAATTTAACAACTAAAAAAGAACTCACATCCAAAATTCACTTTCTGTTTGTGCCCCGCTGCTTTCCGGCCACTTACCTTCATGGTTGAAAATGTAATGGATTGCAGTGCAGGCAATAGAGTCACGAGATTGAAAATATAATAGATTGCAGTGCGGGCAATAGAGTCACGAGGTTGAAAATGTAATGCATTGCATTGTGTGCAATACTACACAGCCAGATGTTCAGATATGTTATGGTTATCTGGAAAGAGAATGGGCTATGTCTAATTGCGTAAAATGCGCAAGGGACATTTCTGCCAAAGAAATAACCCAAAGTTGATCTCATGTTGACCCTGGGCCAATTATACGCACATGTCCCGGAATTCACCTGCTTGTTTTTCACCCACACATGCCAGATTCTGAACCCCGGGTGAAAAACAAGCAGGTGATCTCTGGGTTAATAGAGTTTCCTTCCTGTGTACGATGGATGCATGCATTGCTGTCTGGATGACGTTGCGCCGAAACACCCTCCAAACGGCCTGTCTCTGGAAACAATCTGCACAGGTAGAGGTATTCCCTCCAGGAGTAGCCAGAGTAAGTATATGGCATCCAGCGGTGAGAATGGGCTGGTAAATGGAGGCGATGGGTGACTACTCAAATAGCAAAACAGTGTGGATGACGGCATTTTCTCGCTCCCCGCACTCAGAGGTGTGTATTGCTGGTAGCAAATACTTTATGCGGGAATTGATGTGGTGGTTTCAGGCAGCGGAGATAAATGGTCGTGAAGAGGAAAACCAAGTCACCGTCACATCACTCCGCTGTCACAAGACGTAGTACTTCCTCCGCAAGCTCTCAAATTCGAGCTCGGGACGCTTACCCGGGGTAGCCGTGCATCAATGCAAAGGCTACTGTAAGTACCTGTATTGAAGCAACAGTCACGGTCACGGTGAGGGCCGTTGCGTTACTTTTTTTGAGTGCGCACAGTCACAGTCTGGCAGATGAGCCCAAAAATATCGTGACATGCCGAGAAAAATTGGCGAAGAATGATGACGGTCGGCGACGTTATGGTAATATCGTACAATTACGATCAAATCGACAGTCACGCGTCACGGACCCCTCTGTCGCACAAATAAATTTGTATGTCACAGAGTGTCTTCAAAACACAACATTTCAACTAATTTCTCTCATTTTTGAGCCTAGCCGCCATCAGAACCCTTTTTTCACCGAAATCAAGGGTGGGAGAAAATAAAAATAAAAAATATGCAATGTATTGTGAAATGGGTTCAAATATTTCTTGCATATACTAGGACTCGTGGTTAATGCAGTAGCATCACCTCTGCTGGATGTTGAATTTTTGTGCCTGTCACGCTCCGTTGAGGTCCCTGTCAAACTGTCGAATAGGTCAAAACGGTCACGTGTCACACCCCCTGTCAATTTGATCGTAATTGTACGGTATGTGGGAAACGCTGTTTGGGCCCGGCTGTTCGTCTTCAAACTGCTGAAATGGCCGAAAACATAAATCACTGTTGCCTTTTTCCGCAACAGCCACTGTTATGATACCAAGATTCATGTTTAATGGGTCTCAGGACTGCCATAAATTTGATGTGGAGTGCTTTCAACATGGATTCGGATCAGCCGGGCTTGATGGAAACTAAAATACCCGATTCAATCTCGCCACACTTAACTTGAGTGACATCAGAATGTTTGTAATCCACCGTTCACAAGGTGAATATATTATCTTGCTTGATGTGGTGGGCGGTGCTATCCTTGTTGACCGTCTGCTTCCAATCCAAATCCAGCATAAATCGGAGAGAAATCGGAGGAGTCGGGTTGGCACATCCCGCCGCCGCGCATCAGTGCGCCCGACGTTTCCCGCCCCTTGGCCCAAAAGTGACCGAAAATCCTCGATAAATCCAGCATAAACCGGGAAAAATCAGAAGAGTCGGATTCCGGCATCCCGCCGCCACGCGCCATCAGCGTGCCTGACTTTCTCGCCCCTCGGTCCAAAAGTGGCTGAAAATTCTTGATAAATTCAGCATAAATCGGAAGAAATCAGGGGAGTCGGGTTCGCGCATCCCGCCGCCGCGAAATGTGATCGAGGACAAGGTCTTTGAGCGCACGGTGACTAGGCAGGAGAAGAAAGGAGGGCATTGCAATGTACTGTACCATAGATAACTTTGCCAATTCTATTTTTTTGGGCCATCCCTCCACTCGTTCGAGCGTTTTTCAAGTGTCAATTGCGATAAGTCGTCTCGGCCGAACGTCCGAACAGAGCCGGAGAGACCGTATGTAAAAAATTTATGGAAGACTCATTTGACTTCAGCATTGTCCCCAATTTATTCCAACCTCAATAAAGGCTGTATGGACAACATATCAAGTAATTGGAGCCAGAGGTTATGGAGGAAAAAAGATATAAATGAAATGATCAGATTATCGCGAACTTGTCCATCTTTTGAGGGCTTTCCTTTGTTTGCGTGGTAAACTTGGGCCATCTTTTGTTCTGACCAGCATCCACTCAGACTCCAAATTTTCCTCTCGTAAACCACCATCCGTTATCTGAGGTACATGCAGATTTATTCGGGTTGGATACTCATCAATTGAACACGTTACTTTATTCGAGCGGAAAAGAAAATTTCTGGGATAATTGCAACGTCAGTAAATTATCAATGTAGTCCAAAAAGAGTAAACTCCGACCATGGGACCTGCGTAAGCGCACTCAAGACTTTGATTCTGCAGTGATGAGTATAAGTGAACCGTTTGTTGATAGAATAAAGAACACCGCATGGGATTCCTGAACCATCCTTGCGCTTGACTTGAATGAAAATTGCGAAAAAAAATGAAAAAAACCGGCTGAGCCCTAAGTTCTGCAAAGAGCTCCAGTTCGTACGACTCGGATCACCACCCTCCCAGTTGCAGGATCAAGTCCCCGCACTACCGTCGCGCCAGTTGCAGGGCCGAGTTCATGTCCGAAGAAGAAGCAGAAGGGAAATGGAGGCGAGTCGTTACCTCCATGACAGGTCTCTTATATTTTGTAGCTGTATTGCTTGTACTTAATCTATATTGTCCCGTTGTAATGTATTGAGTTGTATCGAGGAGAGCCGAGTAGTATGAGTGGAAAGCAAGTGGAAAGCCTTTGCGGCCTATATCGGGCGATTTCTAAGCAAGGAATCACGGTCCATTTACCGGTGGACCGACCTCCGGCGGGGGGAGGGGGTCTTTTCAAATTCCGGCGACTTGGGAGGTTGATCTACTGGCAGCTTCCGGTGTCCACCTCTTGGCACCGCCTTTGGCGTAGCCCGGATTCTCGTGATCAGTACGTGATGTTCCCACGCTCCCGCTTTGCATTTTTCGAGGCTCATTGGGTGTATCCAGTGAAAATGGGCCTCAACTGCATAGATGGAGGAGTTATAAGCTCCCACAAGCTTGCTGGAGTTCTTTCCATCTTTTTTGACCACGAACTCCTGCATTCGCTCCAAAAATTGCCACAGAAGCCGAAAAATATTCAGTCTGGGCTACAGATTGCAGTGCCTATATCTCCTCATGGGATACTAGAGGTCCGCTGCGATGCGGGGTGCTCACAAAGAGGACAGCGTAATCATGCTTATGCATTTCCTTTTTAGGCGCATAAATTTATCTTCACTCGACCCCACAGCGCGTTCTCTACGACCATGAGCGCCTCAGTTTTCTCTATTTTACCCACTACTCCCCACCACAAACATGCCACCACCCTCTGCACGCCGACTAAGCACGCAAAACTCGTTGTACTTCATGAAGAATCCGAACTCTCATTTGATGACATTGCCAAACGCTCCCCATTCAAACACACATCGTTGCACCCAACCACCCTCTCTAGAAACTACAAAGGGGTAAAAAAGCACGGTGGGAACTGCTACTGGAATGGCAGGAAAGGCCGTGCTGGTCGCAAAAAGAAGATCACGGGGGAAGAACTCGAAGCAGTGATTGAGAAGATTGATGAGGGTGAATTGCATGATGAAGAAGATGCCGACGGGAAATGCTTCCCGATGTCCCAGCAAGGACGGTGCGCGATAGTGCACGATGCTAAGCTTTTCTCTTGTTGACCTTTTTGATAAATTTCACATCGACCTCAGGTTCGTCACGCCCTGTCAGCTGGCCTGAAGGGGTTTACACAGCGCATACTGCACAATTTCGATCAATTCGGCGGTCACGCATCACGCACCCCCTGTGATGCGACGAAATTTGGTCTCTGTCACGGGTCACGGCGCCCAGTGCCGGATGTAAAATGCATGACATTTGGGCCAGACCCCCCTCGGAGGTGCAAAAAAGGCAGATTTTACAAATTTTTCCGTCTCGAATGCCGAATTTTTGGAGGCGTCACGCCAAAATTCGCCGTTTGCCGGAGTGCCAAATCGGTATTTTCGGTCACGGGTCACAACCCGTGCCGAATTGATCGAAATTGTACAGTAAAGCCAGCTCCTACGGAATGCCACATCGAACAACGTCGCCAGATGTATGAGCGCCCCGAAAGCTGGATTTTGGAGGACGTCTTTCTTAAAGGCGTCCTCATCAACTCAGATGAGTCAAAGGTTGTTTTGCCAGTTCTGAGGGCCGGCGTTATTGCCGCCGCAGGAGAGGTCAAGATGTCTTGGCTCCTCAGAATGTGGAGATGTGGGAGCCGCATGGGCGGAAGAACATCAAGGTGAACATTTGGGGCGCCATTCACCCGAAGGGCATCAGCCAGCTTGTGCGCGTTGTTGGGAACTTGACAGCAGATCAATACAACAAACAAGGACAATTTCTAAGGTGATTGCTGTGCAAAATGGGCAAAAAAGAATGGCTTCGAGCTCATTCATTTCTCAATTGTTTGCCTTGAAAAGTGGTCCACCATGCTTGCTACTCCAGCATGAACAGAATGATGCCACTCTTGAAGGGATACATATCGACAGTGGTGTTCGCGTTTGAGAAAGTCAACCCTGTGAGTTGGTGTTGTAGTCCAGCTTGTGCTTGTGACTAAGTAAATCAGCATGCAGTTTGACCCGCCTTCGAATGATAAAAAGAACGACTACATTTTACATGAGTATTGGTAACCAGCTACTCCAATGAAGGACTACCTAGGGTGGACGGGTGCTGGGAGGTGAGGGAGCTTTCTCGGCATTGCCTCTGCCGCGTGCTGGACTCGTGAGTGTGAGAAAAGGAAGTGGAGTTCTAGTGATGTTGGAATGATGCGTCAGAAATACAGCTTCCCACGTTTGCACATCCCACGCATAATATTTTCGGCAGTGAAACAAAGCCTAACAAAGCTCAGAGGGACAATGGATGGTATGGAGTATGAAAAAAACCAAGGAAAGTGCGCGGCTCTGCGCAATGGCCAAATGCCGCATGCGGCTCATGCGCAACCTATCTATTATTGCTCTCCTCAGCGGCCAATCAGGGCTTTACATTGTCAAACGCGTGACCCTATCATAATATTAAAACAGTCCTTTACATTTTCAAACGGGTGACCCTATCAAATATCAACACAATCCCTTACATTTACAAACACATGACTCTATTGCCCTCGCCACAATTCGTTGAATTTTCAAACACTTTCAATTCCGGCGCCGTCACAGAGCCAGTTCTTGAGGCGTTGGCCTGCAATGGATAGCCAGACCATTCCGGTAATTTTCTGCTATTCAGAATCCACTCGGAAGCATTATTGCCTTCCACAGCGGCCACTCAGGGCTTTACATTGTCAAATGCATGACCCTATTCAAATATTAACACAATCTTATTGCCCTCGCCACCACCCTTTGCATTTTCAACCGCGTGACTCCATTATAAGATTGACATAATCCTTTACATTTACCAATGCGTGAGTCTATTGCATTCACCACAATCCTTTGCATTTTCAAACACGTTCAATGCCCACGCCGTCCCAGAGCCAACTTTTGAAGCGTCGACTCGGAATGGATAGCCCTGACCATTCCGGTCATTTTCAGCTATTCAGATTCCTCTGGGATGAATTATTGACCTCACCAGCAACCAATCAATGCTTTATATTTTCAAATGCGTGAACCTATTGCCCTGAGGCATAGTGTTCAAAATGGCATTACGAAGCATGTGATTCAAAATGCCAGAGGTGCTGCACTGGCAGTTGCACCTCCAGTCACATGTGCTGGATGCCTTCAAACTGGCCATACCCTCCTTAAATGCAAAGAGTTCCACAATCTCATCAGGAACCTTGCAAATAACAAGGGGAAAGCCAAAGGCAATGGTGCAGATGCAAAGTCCCAAGTGGCTTCAAATGCAAGTCTTCTCTCCCACTTTGCATTCTCTGTTGTTGACTTTCGATGGAATGCGGATTCAGGAACCACATCGCACATGACGAACTGCAAAGATCGTCTGAAAAACACCCGCTACTACAGGGTTGCCATCGAAGTTGCCAACGGAGTTGTTGTCTATTCTGAACTAGTGGGGGAGATAGAGTTGAAGCCACTCATACATGGACACAGTGCTCGGCCTGTTATCCTTACCAATGTCTTGTTTGTTCCTCAATTGTCTCATAATCTGATATCTATTACCTACCTCACCAAACATCATGGCTATTGTGCCACGTTTGAGGGAGATCTTGTTTGGGAAGTCGCAAGAAGGGGGAAGAAGCAATTGACCCCGTAATCCGCTCTGGGAAGAACTATGGCACAAGCAAGGTCTCGCACCATGAGTGGCTTCAACCCCCATACCACATGAGTGAGTGCCAACTACATATATATGTAGCTACTGTTCAATAGATCAGGGCTTTTTCGCCACCCCATCTGCGACCCATCTGAGACTCTGCCTTTTCGGCTCCCATCTGAGACCTATCTGTGACCTCACATCCAAGACTGTGCATGGGCTGGTACACACAGGTGCAGCCTTGCCAGGAGGTTAGCACCACAAGCAGCTGCCACTTGTTTCAGGCGTGCACATACCATTGATCAACCGTGGTGGGACCACTCTCTCTATACACCTGGATGCAGTGGTGCAGACCCTGATGTCGTGCATGCTTCAAGCCATTGTGCTGCCGACACACACAGCTGGGCAGACAATACCTGGGGGCCAGTGATGCTGCTGCAGAGACTTGCTGTGCCTGGCATCTGTCTTCTGGCTGTCTGCACGCTATGCAAGAATGGCAGGGGTCTAGGGAAGTGTGATGCAACAAGAGGGAGGCGAAGGTAGCTGGAATGCAGAGGGGCTGCAGTTCTAGATGTGGAAAGTTGTAGGGTGGGTGTGGGATCAATGTGGAGCCTTCTGGGTCATGCTGTGGTAGTGTTACCTTGCATATTAGTCTTGAACCAAAAGATCGTGTTTTCGACCAATTTGACGGCATATTAGGCATGTTCAGCACATACATGCCAAGCGGGCACAAAGAACTACCCAAACTGATTAGCTTCACGATTGATATGATATCCGAGGGGACTTGAGGATCCAAAGTGCGAGAATGGCACAGTCCAAACACAACACTCAACATTTTGACCAAGGAGATGGGTGCTAAGACACCAGATGAAGCTAAGCGATATGGTAGTATTTACATATCTGCTGTATTTGGCCACCCAAACTCGGTCGGACATCGCATATACTGTTGGACAAACTACTGTCTCCCTTTCTACCACTGAGGCTGAATGAATATATTGCCGCTGTGGAAGCTGGAAAGGAGATGAAGTGGGTGTGCAATCTGCTTATGGAATTGGGCTATAGAGTGCGCTTCCCCGCTTCTCATGGACAATCAAATCAATCTGTGATTCGAGTGTCAAAGAACCCTGAGCATCATGGTCATATGAAACATCTTGACCTTGCCCATTACTGGCTTTGACTTCAGATAATAACTCTGAGGTCCTGGGTTCGAATCCTGGTTCAGCCATTCTTTTGCATTTTAACAGGTTATGGGCCCCGCTGGGAGTTCCCTTCACACTATCGGCAGAATAGCTCAGTTGGTTAGAGCTTCAGATAATAACTCTGAGGTCCTGGGTTCGAATCCTGGTTCAGCCATTCTTTTGCATTTTAACAAGCACATGGTCCGGAAGGTTCTACAGAAGTTCCGAGACAACAAGTTGTTCTTAAAGCACACCAAATGCTATTTTGAACAGACCCAATACCTTGGAGTGATTGTATCCCACAATGCAGTCAGAATGGACCTGCACAAAGTCGAAGCAATTGTGAACTGGCCTATACCAGAGAACAAATGTGATGTGCAGCAGTTCCTCGGGTTTATGAACTTCTACCGCCGGTTTATTGAAGGTTTCTCACATATAGCCAGACCACTGTCTATCCTTACTGGGAAAGGTGTTAAATGCAAAAGAATGGCTGAACCGGGATTCGAACCCAGGACCTCAGAGTTACTATCTGATGCTCTAACCAACTGAGCTATTCTGCCGATAGTGTGAAGGGAACTCCCAGAAGGACCTTCAACAGTTCAAACATACAAGATCAATGCCCAATCATTTCTATCTAATCTGTTCGCCGATCCCACGGTTCAGTCTCCTGCATGAAGCCATCTATGTTGGGATTCTGTTTGGCAGAAACTGAGCACCCTACGCTGGTACAGCCCAACCAGTTGGCCAAAGTGTTATTTCCCCTGGGTGCATCATGCAAGATGGTGGACCTGACCAATTTAAGGTTTGGTGGCCATCAAATTCTATATCTGGACCCCCATGCAAGTATTTCAATGTCTGCAGCCCAGAAAAATTGGTTGTGCTAGCACAGCTCCACCTATGTGGGAAAGTGAAATCCCCATTGGCAGAACATACAAGATCAATGCCCGATCATTTCTATCCAATCTGTTCGCAGATCCCACGGCTCAGGCTGCTGCACTAAGCCATCTGTTTCGGGATTCTGTTTGACAGAAACTGAGCACCCTGAGCTGTTACAGCCCAACCAGTTGGCCAAAGTGTTATTCCCCTGAGTGCATCATGCAAGATGGTGGACTTGACTAATTTAAGGATTAGTGGCCATCAAATTCTATATCTGGACCCCTGCGCAAGCATTTCAATGTCCGCAGCCCAGAAAAATTGGGCAATCATGTCCAAAACCTTGAAGCAACTGAACAGATTGTGGCCAGATCTGCCACAGCCAACACAGATAACAAATGGCTGCATAGCCCAATTTGAACAGCAGATTGCACACCCACTTGATCTCCTTTCCAGCTTCCAAAGCAGCAATGAATTCTGCTTCAGTAGTGGTGGAAAGAAAGACAGTGGTTTGCAACTTGCTCTGCCAGCTCACTGGACCACCAGCCATCATCACCAAGTAACCACCAGTGCCTTTTCCGGTGTCTTTGCAGCCACCATGATCAGCATCGGACATGTTAAAATGCGAGCGGCTGGCGGTATGACAGCTGCCACGCAATGAGGAGCGACTTAGAGAGGAGCGCCTTCAAAGCGTAGACTTTGAATTCCTTCAGATCAGAGTGTATCAAATCAAGAGGCGCTTCAGCACAATGTCCGGTAGAAGGGAATGGAGCCGCATTCAGCTTGCCTGCGAGACAAGGCTCACAAATCGGATCTTGCTTCTGGTTTGAAGTAATCTTCGCACCAGTCACTAGACCACCGGATACTCCTTTGCCATCACCTTCTGCTTCACCACCTCCTGCCGCTTCACCTGTTGGTATTGCTGCACGTCGTCGCTTCCACAATCAAACTACGGAGCATAGACCTCCTGGCGAGTGGTGGAAAACACACAGGGTGCCACAGCCTGCTGTACCCTCAGATTCAGAGTCGTCTGATGATGAGTTGCTATTGCAGCCAGGCAGTGCTCTTGTTGTTGCGCATGAAGGAGATCCAATGAGCGAAACACTTCAGCAAGCTAACATTGCAGCTGTGCAGTCAGCGCAAGCTGCTGTTCAGTCTGGTCATCCTTGCACTTACTATGAGGCAATGAAACACTCTGATGCTCATTTGTGGAAGGATGCAGCTGTCTCCGAGATTAACTCTCTCTTGGAGACCTGCACTTGGGATGTTGTTGATCCACCTCCTGGAGTAAAGCCTATACGCTCTCAGTGGGTCTTTGTGATCAAACACAAGTCTGATGGGACCATCGAGCGCTACAAAGCCCGATTGGTTGCAGATGGTCGTGGACAGCGCTTTGGGGTTGACTACAACGAAATCTTCTCTCCTACCATCAAACCCGCCACTCTTCGCACCATCTTTGCTCTTGCTGCTCAGCATGATCTCCAGCTTCGTTCTATTGACTTCAGCTCTGCCTATCTCAATGGGGACCTAGCTCTGCCTATCTCAATGGGGACCTTGATGAGAACGTCTATATGACACAACCTGAAGGGTTTCCACAAGGCAGACCTGGCCAGCTTCTGAAACTGCGAAAGTCTCTCTATGGACTTAAGCAGGCAGGCAGGCAATGGCACAAGAAGCTGCGAGAGAAGCTCCAACAAATGGGCTTCAAGTGTCTCCAGTCTGATCGTTCATGCTTTGTCTATTAAGATGGAGCTGTTCGCATCATTCTCCCCATCTACGTCGATGATGGTGTCATTGCCTCCAAGCATGATGCTGATATTGACCGAGTTATTGCAGAACTTAACTCTGCATTCAGAGTCAAGGATCTTGGTCCCACAGAGTGGCTTCTTGGGATCAAGGTTGAGCGCAACTCTAAGACTGGAGACATTGCCATTTCACAGCGGCAATATGCTGTGAACATGCTTGAGCAGTATGGAATGTCTGATTGCAAGCCTGTTTCCACCCCTATGCTGCCTGGTCTTAGCCTGACCAAGGAGATGGGAGCCAAGTCAGAAGATGAGTCCAAACACCTCAAAGGCACTTATATCAGTGCTGTGGGCTCTCTGATGTACTTGGCTATCCAAACTCGTCCAGATATCTCCTATGCAGTGGGTGTTCTTGCACGCTTCAACAGCAATCCTGGAGAAGCCCATTACACCGCTCTGAAGCACTTGTTCCGCTATATCAAAGGCACTCTTGATTACCGCATCACCTACTCCAAATCTCCTTCCCTCTACAAGTTCACTACCTACGTTGACCCTGACAAGTTGTTCTTCACGTACACTGATGCTGATCATGGTGGTGATAAAGACACCATGAAAAGCACTGGTGGTTTTGTCGTGATGATGGCTGGTGGACCAGTGAGCTGGAGAAGCAAACTGCAAACAACTGTGTCTCTTTCGACTACAGAGGCAGAGTATGTTGCAGGAGTTGATGCTGGAAAGGAGATTGCATGGATGCAACATTTGCTTGGAGAGCTAGAGTATGGGTTGACTGGTGCATCGTCTCTTCTCATGGACAATCAGTCTGCCATCCTGGCCAACACCGGCTTTCTCGGGTCTCCGCAAGCTCCATGTCTTGCAGCTTTAATCCCAGGACGTGGCTCTTGATGTGACGTCAATCCGCAGTTATGGTTGGCGCGGTTCGTAGGGCATGTCAAGATTCCGAGATGTTGTTGCAGGCTGCATTATTTCAGTGGGTTCAATCGCCTTCCCTTCTCATCCTGGAGCTCAATTATCACCCTCTGTGTTCCAGAACCAAGTCACCTTCCTGGCCACTGCTTGCTTTCTCGGGTCTGTGCATGCCCCATGTCCCGCAGCCTTAATTCCAGGATGCGGCTCTTGATGTGATGTCAATTCGCAGTTATGGTTGGCGCGGTTCGTCGGGCATGTCAAGATTCTGAGATATTGTCGCGGGCTGCTTTATTTTAGTGGGTTCTTCACCCTCCCTTCTCATCCTAGAGCTCAATTGTTACCGTTGGCATCCCAGGACCAAGTCACCTTCCTGGCCACCACCTGCTTTCTCGGGTCTGCGCACGCTCCATGTCTCCCGGCCAGCGTCCCATAACCATGTCACCTTGCTGGCCACTACCTACCAGCCTGCCTATGGCAACACGCTATGCCGCGATATTTGCTTTTTCGTAGGCAGGCTGGTCACGAGGCAAGAGGGGATTCCCCTTCACGCTTTCAAGCTTTCTTGCTACCACCTGCTGTGTTATCCCCCATCTACGTGCCCTGAGCTTGGAGGGTCTCACGTCTTCCAATGTCTTTGACGAAAACCCCCGGCTCCAACACCACCATCGACGAGGGGCATGACTTATTGTGCTGACAGCTTTTGAGGGGGCCTGGGGACGAGAGTGGTGACTTCTTAACAGGGTGGATGGTTCATACTGCTTTTGTTCCATATATATTTTAATTACTATCATTGCTAGAGGTGACTACAATCCCATAACAGATCTTGAAGAAACGTTGTATACTACCGTACAATGTGACCTTTATTCATGTTGTTTATTTTGAATTTTAGGATCACTTTAGGCATCAAAGCCTTGCCAAGCAGTCGAATATTCAGGGCCCTTCCATTAATTTTGCGGCCCTGTACCAACCGACATGTCGATAACGCGCTTACAGTAGGCTATTTTATCATAATACCAACACTGCCAGCTCAAATCCCAACCTCTCGCCTCCGTGCCACACACGCCGAGCATGTCCCTGGCGCATATGGGCACCAAATCTCTTTCAAAGTTCTGGACTTCCTGCGATGTATGCATCTTGAGTTTGTGACTTCATGTACGACAACTTTTTTTGACTAATGCCTGTATTATGTTGTATCGTAGGCTCTAATTACAGCTAAACTAATGAAAAGGAAGCGGCCGCACGCGCACATTTGTTATTTGTCTGTAGATATCTTCTTGAATTAAATTTATTTCACTGTACAATGACAACGGCCAGAATCGACAAAACTCAATTGTCTTCCGGCAATTTTTCTAAATGATCGTTGGTGTTAGAATCAGGCAAGCACAGTGGTCTGAGTCAACAGTGAGAAACTCGAATTGAAGAGAGATACAAGACAACTAACCTGATGGAAGTCCCACACTTCAACACTCCCCCTGAATGAGAGCAGTCTCATTGTCTCCCCCTTAATCCCATCATGTCTCGCAGTCGTTCCACTGCTGGCTTGGGCAGTGCTTTGGTCATGATATCTGCAAGTTGATCCTCAGTTGGAACATACTTTACATCAATGACACCAGCTTCCACCTGTCCACGAAGCCAGTGGTGTGCAAGGTCAAGATGACGCATGCGGCCATGGTGCTCTGGATTCCGAGCAACAACAATGGCAGACTGATTGTCCATGAGAAGAGATGATGCACCAGTCAACCCATACTCTAGCTTTTGCAGCAAATGTCGCATCCATGCAATCTCCTTGCCAGCATCAACTCCTGCAACATACTCTGCCTCTGTAGTGGAAAGAGACACAGTTGTCTGCAGTTTGCTCCTCCAGCTCACTGGTCCACCAGCCATCATCACGATGAAACCACTAGTGCTCGCCATGATCAGCATCAGTGTACGTGAAGAAGAACTCGTCAGGGTCGATGTAGGTGGTGAACTTGTATAGAGAAGGAGATTTAGAGTATGTGATGCGGTAATCAAGAATGTCTAGTCACCTAAACAGAGACATCTGTCTAGCCTCTGTGTAGCTTTGTGTAGGTTGTCTAGCCACAGCTGAGTCTAGAGAGGGTCGGAACGCAGTGATTGCTGATCTCCAATTATTTTCCACAGATCCTATCTTTTGTATTTTCATGCCTTCACATTAGTAATTATATACCTGGGGGCACGTATTACCCTAAAGATCTTCTATATATTTGAAAGAGACCTTATGGTACTCTCTCTTGACAGACACTTTATCTGAGACTGCCCCACTTCAAATCTGAACATACTGTATTGTGGGCAGTGATTTATTCTCTGCTTAGATGACCGACAACTCACAGGGGAATACTAAATTTCCTTCAAGAGCTTTCCTGTGTCCATACCAGTCATGTGAACTGCAAGACCAATAACTTCCGTGTAAACCATTTTGGTTCTATGTTCTTGAATTCCTCTCCAGGCTTATTGGTAGTGCCCAATATCTGGCCCATGTCATATTCCAACATTGAAATAAATATTCTGTCATAATCCACTGCAGTGAAGTAGGCCTGTTCCTCCATTCTTGCTCCATTCTCCCACCTTCAAAGTTGGTGCATGGTGCTTGCATCAGTTTCGGCTTTTGTGGCTCCCATGGTAAATGTATTGTTTCTACTTAATTACACTTCAAATTATTCTGGAGAAAAGCCGCGGTCAGTCTTATTCAACTACTTATGAATTGCAACTTGAATGATTCTGGTTAGGTGATCTGAGCGCTTTTATCTAAGTGCCCCTAGCATTTCTTACTTACCTGGAGAAAAATGATAAGATAATTTGAAGATAATGCTATGAATTCCTAAAGGTTCAGCTACCGCCTCGGAGAGGCCTAATCCAAGTCATGGACCACGAAATTAGACAACATCCAAATGGCTTGTTTTGAGTATAACTTAGTAAAGGCAGAGGATCAGTTATATAGTGTACAAGCGGTTGGTCGGCTGCTTCGCGGCCTCCCCACCTCTTTTGTAAAGTCAATTTTCAGTTGCCTGCTTTGCTTTTGATGCCCACTAACTTGTTAGTGGGTCCTGAGGTGTCTATCTTGTGCAGGTGCTCCGCCAAGTTTGCAATGTTTGGTGTTGTTTGGGCATATGAAAAGGTCCTGCGTTCGATTCCCGCATGTTGTACTTTTTTAAATCTTTTCTTTTTTAAAACTCCCATCATGTTGCTATATCCTACTGACCTCAAGCCCTCAAGCTTCAAGCGGCCTTCGTCATTTTAAATTTTCCTCGGTATCTTTCAAGTTGATCCTTGATCTTCACCTAATGTTCAATAAGTTTCCTTGCCAGTGTTCTCAAAATATCATCTTGGGCCAGCCATTCATCCTTCATTATATATAATCCACTGATGTACATTTATAACTCTCACTGCATAATTGTATAGGTTTAAAATCTCTATCCCCCCAAAAAAAGAAAAAACAAAAGAAATCAACCCCAACAGGGTTGTTGCGCGCCCAATGCGAGCTGGTCGGCACAAATGTGCTGACCAGGCGAGGATTGGGCCTAATAGGAGGGACGTGGTAAATCATATAATGAAATCAGGGAGATCTTATTCCTTTGTTTCATATTACTCATGTTGTTATGAGCACTCCTAGAACAGACAGAACACCGGTTCAGGTTTGGTTTGCTCGCTAAGCGGGTTTCAACCAGAAAACTCCATCTCAGCTCAGACACAAAATCTCACGGGAAGAGACCAGTATCAGTATGTAGTTTTACCATTGTGGTTGAACCTATAATCAGTTGCTTTCCCAAGACAAGTTCTTAGCATGATTCTCACTATCTGTAGTAGTGGGTTTTGGGGTGCTTTTCGACGTGATTTTCGCAAAAAAAAAGTTTTACTGGGTTTCATACAATTTCCTCTTCGAGTGAAAGCTGCTTGCATGTATTTCGATTTCCGCCCTACTAAACGGTCTGTGTTATGCCCACAGACTTGTATGCTGTATTTTTCTTGCCCCACGAGTGAAGCCGGATTTTGTTGTGCCAATTGGGACATGTCTGTTTGAATGCTGGCCCGGGTTTGAGCTCGCTTGTTGGCAATGATTTTGGCTGCAGAGAGCTGCAAAGGTGTGATCGTTAACTTGACAGACTGCCAGCATGTTGATTTTTCTGGGTGATTTGTATATCCACGTACCACCACTACTGTCGCCATGCTGTTGGAGGTCAAACAAATTTTTTATTCGAAAAAAGTGCCTCCCCTCTTTCTACCCATACATTCTTCATACCAAGGACTCCAAAAGGAAGTGCCATGCCCACCCACAGAAATATGTTGCTACCTCTTTCCCCTCTTCTCATCTGCTCCTGATCTTCATTTTTTGTTTTGATAAGCTTGATAATTTTGGTGCCATTGTACGGTACCAGGAATGTCTTTCAGACCCACCTTTTTGACGGTGCTCAGAGTTTTTGTTTTGAGTTGCTTTGGTCCAACGGCCAAAGTGGTCACCAACGGCCAATTTGACCACTTTGGCCATGTTGTATGCTAGTTGCTGTGAATCAGATACCATCTGAACTTGAGCATCTGATTGAGTGTCCTCTCCTTGCTTGCCCTGTTTCACTATCTCCAGGTGTAAGCTAGATAGCGGGCCCTGTTACACATATAGATTATTTAGCTCAAGCTGCAATTGTGGATTGGCTGATTGAGAGTCTGTTGACTTTCAGTTCAATTTTGTTTTGCCTCAATCAATTGTTAGGGATACCGCCAACATCCAACTGGTGTTTTTCGTGTTCTGATCCTATTCCGCAACTGGTTCTATGTCGCCTGCAGAAGGCACCATGTGCAAGAAATTGCTTCTGCGCCGAGCAATATTCTCTTGCTCAATGCAGCGGCCACTTTATCCTGCTCCTGAAATCAAGTGAGCTGAGTTCTCCAAGATATCAATGGAGTACACTCTCACAGAGTGGCCGTAGTGTGCTCATCAATTGTGCGATTTGCACGTTCTGCTGTTCCATTCTGTTGCAGGCGGTTTCTCATCAAATGGCGATGCACAATGCCTTCAGAGGCCAAATAGTTTTGGAACTCATTGGACATGTACCTCCCCCTTCGTCATCCTGCAGTGCCTTGATCTTGTGCTCAAAATGATTCTCAGCATAAGCCTTGAACCGTTTGAATGCATTGAATGTACCACTCTTGCGCTTCATGTGGAAAACCACTTTAAAGCTTGTATGATCATCAATGAAGGCAACACGGTATCTCCAGCCCTCACAGGTGAAGACTTTGTACTCCTTCAGATCAGAGTGAATCAGATCAAGAGGCGCTTCAGCACGATGTCCAGTGGAAGGAAACGGAGCCGCATTCAGCTTGCCCGCAAGGCAGGGCTCACAAATTGGATCTGACTTCTGGTTTGAAGTGATCTTTGCACCAGTTACCAGTTCCTTGCTCAGGATCTTTTGAGTGTCAGTGTGGTGACCTAACCAACGATGTAGCAGATTAAGATCAAGAGGCAAGGTTCCAACAGCAAGAGCTGAATCAGAAGAGGGAAAATCAACTTCTCTTACATATGCCTGGTTCCTCTCATCAATATCCGCTTCAAAGAGCAAAACACCGTCTCAATTGAATGATATAACAGATCCCTTTATGAGAACAGAGTAGCCATGAACACGAGATAAATACGTAGTAGAGATGAGGTTGTGAGACAACAAGAGAACATATAGGACATTTGTAAGGAGAATACATCGGCCACATCGTCCGTGTATGCATGGTCTAAGCAGTATCTCCCCCACCAACTCGGAGTGAACAATAACTTCATTTGCGACTCGGATTGGAACTCTGTATGTATGGACAGGCGTTCAACAAGCGCTCACGACGAGGAGTCATGTGCGAAGTGGTGCCTGAGTCTGAATTACATCAATCATCAGCAATTGAGGAAGATGTGTGAGAGAGAAGACTTGCATTAGGTGCAGTTTGGGACTTTGCTCCCGCACCTTTTGGATGCGGTTTTCCAATGAGCTCTAGGAACTGGTAGCACTGGAAGAGCGTGTGGTTTGGTTTGCCACAACCTGAACAGAGTTTCTGAGCAGGAGGTGTAGTTGCAACAGCAGCAGATGATGAAGGAAGAGGAGAGAGAGCAGGTGATGTGACAGCCATAGCAAGGCCAGAAAGTGGGTTGATTTGACTAGTGTCTCCTTCCTGATGCGCAGTCCTGAATGCCTGATGGTTGGCATAGGCCTGCTCAATAGTGTCCTTCATCAGGAAGGGCCATGAGAAGAACCACTGCTTGCAGTTCCTCGTCAGCGTTGTCCAGAGTAAAGGTGGTAGGCCTAGACTCCTTCAAAAGACGCATAGCAGAAGAGACACGACCTGTGAGAGAATGAAGAGTCTCATCCTCCCGGAGATGGATGGAGGTGAGCGTCTTATAGGCATTGAAGCGAGCTCCAGCCTTTCTTGGAGCAAAGATAGCCTCCAAGTTTTTCCACAATGCTTTGGGGTCATCCTCATACTGCTTGACAAGGGGCTTAACATCTTTGGACAGCATGCCCCAGAGGATGCCAGCACACTTCTCGTTGGCCACCACATCACTAGATGCAGTGAGACAGCAGCAGCACTGCGTCCGTGTATAAGTGGCTTCAACTCTATCTCCCCCACTAGTTCAGAATAGACTACAACTCCGTTGGCAACTTCGATGGCAACCCTGTAATAGCGGGTGTTTTTAAGACGATCTTTACAGTTCGTCTCTGGTGGTTCTAGCATTCATTTCTGGGCATTCCTTCATTTCCCCATCATGTCTTCCATTGTGCTTGTCATGCCTCTGGACAATCAGTCCATCTTCTCTGACTGGAGGAGCAATGCAAAAGCTTATCTTAAAGCCAAAGAGTGCTTCTTTTGGTGGTGAAGGGCACTCTGAACTTGAAAGGGACAAAGGGTCTAGTGACTGGTGCGAAGATCACTTCAAACCAGAAGCAAGATCTGATTTGTGAGCCTTGTCTTGCAGGCAAGCTGAATGCGGCTCCGTTTCCTTCTACTGGACATCGTTCTGCAGCCTCTTGAATTGATACACTCTGATCTGAAGGAATTCAAGGTCTTCACCCATGAGGGTTGGAAATACCGTGTTCTCTTCATTGATGATTATACTGGCTTCAAATGTGCAATGCACTTGAAGCGCAAGAGTGATACATTCAATCTCCCTGAGCTGAAGCTGGTTGCACAAAACAGTGCTGCAAGCACATTGCATGCATTGCATATTTGGCAGTCAGGAAACGTTAAATACTTCATGGACTTAGTTTAGAGCCTGCATGAACTGCATCAGAGTAGACAGCAAGAGAAGGTGAAGCAAACTCGGAGGGGACAGCAGCTCTGGATCTCTGTCAGTGTTGACTGCATTTGGGCACTAAGGACAGTTAAGAGTAATGTGATGTGTCACATAATTTATTACCCCAGACCGCTTTACCACCCCACTTCCTGTACGTGCAATTTCTGCACATGTTGCTCCCCAGCCAGTTGGTTGACAATTTCCATGTATGGTTTTTCTCACTCCTTCATTTTGAAACACTGTGTTGATTATCTCCAACTTAAAGAAGATGTCATTAGAACTGAGGATCGTGGTGTCTTAGGGAAATTTGAGGAGGGACAGCCTTGCTGTTCATATTCCTGTGCACACAGCCTTACTGCTGTTTGCACTGCTACATGCACTGCCATCTAGGCTGTGCATCCACAGAGGCAACAGCACAGGACACCCTCTAAACCGGCTGGCTGCCAGAGTTCGATCAGGCAAGTAGGAACAGCCACAGCAGCTGGACCAAGGCATGGTAGTTCGATTGGGTGGTGCTCAAGGAGAGGGTACTCATACCCTTTTTCTTCTTTCCACCTTAAATTTCGATTTTATTGATATTTTATCGATGCTTTATAGGTCCAGCATTGCCATACCATCTCATCTCTACCTGTGGCATGCAAGAAGCTTTTACATTCTCTGTATTGCTTGGTGAGTGGAACATTCATTCATGGATGAAGATTTATTCAATCATAGCCAACGGGGACCTTGATGAGAATGTCTATATGACGCAACCTGAAGGGTTTCCCCAAGGCAGACCTGGCCAGCTTCTCAAACTGCGAAAGTCTCTTTATGGACTTAAGCAGGCAGGCAGGCAATGGCACAAGAAGCTGCGAGAGAAGCTCCAACAAATGGGCTTCAAGTGTCTCCAGTCTGATCATTCATGCTTTGTCTATTCAGATGGAGCTGTTCGCATCATTCTCCCCATCTACGTCGATGATGGTGTCATTGCCTCCAAGCATGATGCTGATATTGACCGAGTTATTGCAGAACTTAACTCTGCATTCAGAGTCAAGGATCTTGGTCCCACAGAGTGGCTTCTTGGGATCAAGGTTGAGCGCAACTCTAAGACTGGAGACATTGCCATTTATACTGGCGCTGCGAAAGATGGTTTCAGAGTCACGCTCAACCTTGATACCCAACAGCCATTCTGTGGGACCAAGATCCTTGACTTTGAATGATGAGCCAAGTTGAGCAATGACTCGGTCAATGTCGGCATGATTGCACAGATCATACCGTCATCAACATAGATAGGGAGGATGATGCGCGTTGTGCCATCATAGTAGATATAGCACGAGCGATCAGATTGGAGACACTTGAAGCCCATAGAGCGGAGCTTCTCGTTCAACTTCTTGTGCCATTGTCGGCCAGCCTGCTTAAGTCCATAAAGTGACTTGCGCAGTTTTAGAAGCTGGCCACGCTCTTCTTGAGGAAATCCCTCGGGTTGAGTCATATAGACATCCTCCTCAAGATCTCCATTCAGGTAAGCAGAAGAGAAGTCAATGGAACGAAGCTTGAGGTCATGCTGAGCAGCCAGAGCAAAGATGATGCGGAGGGTGGCTGGTTTGAAAGTTGGTAAAAAGATCTTGTTGTAATCAATTCCATGGTGTTGTCCACGACCATCGGCAACAGGTCTAGCCTTGTAGCGCTCAATAGAGCCATCGGACTTGTGCTTGATAACGAAAACCCATTGTGATCGAATGGGCTTCACACCAGGAGGTGCATCAACAACATCCCATGTGCAGTTCTCAAGAAGAGAGTTAATCTTGGATACTGCTGCATCCTGCCAAAGATGTGCATCTTCTCGTCGTAGTGCTTCATGATAGGTGCGTGGATTGCACGTCTGAACAGCAGACTGAGCTGACTGCACAGAAGCGACATTGGCTGCCTGTAGCACCTCACAAGCAGGATCTCCTTCATGTGCAACAATGAGAGCACTTCCTGGTTTAAGGAGCAGTTCATCATCACTGCTATCCTCTTCATCACTTGGAACAGCTGGAGGAGGCTCTCGATAAGCAGGCTGAGCTTTCCACCATTCTGTTGCAGGTCTATGCTCTGTTGTTTGGCCATGGTGCTTGCGACGTGCAGCAACACCAACAGGAGAAGGTGGTAATGCAGGAGGTGATGGTGCATTATCAGGAGGTAGATCTGGTGAATTTGAGCGAGTGGATGGAAGAGAAGCTGGCAGAGGAGGAAGTGCATTCCTGGATCGGGAGTTGGTGCAGGGGGTGCTCGATGAGCAATAGAATCATCCTCGTCGTCTCCCCCGTCATCGCGCACAACCGATGGCTTGACAGGAGGAAGATCAACTAGAGAAGAGGGAGGTCTTCTGTGGAAAACCACTTTAAAGCTTGTATGATCATCAATGAAGGCAACACGGTATCTCCAGCCCTCACGGGTGAAGACTTTGTACTCCTTCGCACCAGTTACCAGCTCCTTGCTCAGGATCTTTTGCGTGTCAGTATGGTGACCTAACCGACAATGTAGCAGATTAAGATCAAGAGGCAAGGTTCCAACAGCAAGAGCTGAATCAGAAGAGGGAAAATTGACTTCTCTTACATATGCCTGGTTCCTCTCATCAATATCCGCTTCAAAGAGCAAAACACCGTCTCGATTGAATGATATAACAGATCCCTTCATGAGAACGGAGTAGCCATGAACACGAGATAAATACGTAGTAGAGATGAGGTTGTGAGACAACAAGGGAACATATAGGACATTTGTAAGGAGAATATGTCGGCCACATCGTCCGTGTATGCGTGGTCTAAGCAGTATCTCCCCCACCAACTCGGAGTGAACAATAACTTCATTTGCGACTCGGATTGGAACTCTGTGTGGACGGGCGTTCAACAAGCGCTCACGACGAGGAGTCATGTGCGAAGTGGTCCCTGAGTCTGAATTCCATCGGTCATCAGCAATTGAGGAAGATGTGTGAGAGAGAAGACTTGCATTAGGTGCAGTTTGAGACTTTGCTCCCGCACCTTTTGGATGCGGTTTTCCAATGAGCTCCAGGAACTGGTAGCACTGGAAGAGCGTGTGGTTTGGTTTGCCACAACCTGAACAGATTTTCTGAGTGGGAGGTGTAGTTGCAACAGCAGCAGATGACAAGGGCAGAACTGAGGGAGCGGATGTTGCGGCCATAGCAAGGCCAGAGAGAGGGCTAATTTGACTAGTGTCTCCTTCCTGATGTGCAGTCCTGAATGCCTGATGGTTGGCATAGGCCTGCTCAATGTCCTGCACCTTGAGATCTGTGGAAGACTGCTCAAATGGTGCTTTGAGGACAGCATAGTGTCCTTCATCAGGAAGGGCCATGAGAAGAACCACTGCTTGCAGTTCCTCATCAGCGTTGTCTAGAGTAAAGGTGGTAGGCCTAGACTCCTTCAAAAGACGCATAGCAGAAGAGACACAACCTGTGAGAGAAAGAAGAGTCTCATCCTCCCGGAGATGGATGGAGGTGAGCGTCTTATAGGCATTGAAGCGAGCTCCAGCCTTTCTTGGAGCAAAGATAGCCTCCAAGTTTTCCCACAATGCTTTCCCAAAGCGGATGTCGGAATTAGCAGCTTCAGCTCGGCAGATGGTACAACTCTCAGTGCCATCATCAAGCCGAAGGCAATCACGATCGGGACAGCCCAGCACCGCCTGGATTAAGAAAGCGGAAGTTCTCCGAAAACAGGTCGAAATTGATTTGAGTCCTTGGACTGCTCTGTTATGCTGCCACGTTGCTGGACACACCTACTTTGTGCAGCTTTTGATTTGCGCGTTTTAGAACCCAGACTTTGCGCGTTTGCGGGATTGCCCGATTCCGCGCAAAACACGTAGGTGGTTCCCATTTTTGCGGGATTTCGCGTAGACCAGTCGATCTGAGTTTGAAATCACGGAACAAAGATCTTACCCAAACAGGTTAATCTGGACCGTGTTTTCTGTACATATATAAGTAGGCTAGTGTAGACCTGAGTCCTCAGTTTCTTACTGTTGACTTCAGGCAAGTACTTACTTCACATTCATCTAACAGAGTTTCTTACTGTTGACTTCAGACCTCTGTGCTGCCTGTTCTAACAATACGGCCCTTGCAACACCGCCACCAGAATTATGGAGAGCTTCAACACGCCAGGCTTAGCGACGTGGGCACAAAAAAGGAATTCTGAAGAGACAGTTTTGCTTAGAATTCCGCTGGCTATCACCTCGTAATCGCCTGCGGGAGGTTTCGTCTCCATACCAGATCACATTCTGATGGCGGCCTCGAGACTCGAGCAATCCCCGAGCCCGTGATGGCTCTGATGTGCCCTCGCGCCTGTGCTGAATTGGACCCTTTGCCTATAATTTCAGTCTTGAAGTATCTTGAAGAGATGTTGCATCCAATGCTCAAGATGAAATTCGAGGTTCGGAAACAAATTGATCAAAATAATACAATATGTACCACAAGTCATACGCAAAGAACCTGACGAAACCCATCACTGACCTCACCATCTGGTCCCACAGTAATACATGACCTGACAGTGTGAATGAGAAATTCACAGGTGTTCTTCATGCACTGATTCTGGCCAAAGGTTTCCGGATCGTAGCTGGAATGCACAATTCCGCGAACAGCATTTTCTGTCTTCAAAAATCGCAATCGTAAATGAGCAGTTTCTTCCCCGTAGCTGGTGCTTCTGGACTGATGATGATGGCCGCCCATACATGCCATTCAGGTAGCACTTTCTTACCAACCCAACTTTCAATCACCATGACAAAGAGCCCCGCCCACATCTGCCCAGGCGCCTTCTTGCGAACACTCGCAAAATATGAGTATTCCACAAGATAGGGAAAGTCTTTGATCCAGTCCCACTCGGCACAAAAAACCTATCTCCTCCTTCAATTTTGCTCCAATTGCGCCGAAAATTTGGGAGCGTATTCCCAGGTTGATTTAGAAGTGCTCACTGAGACAAAAATTTTAATTTCCTCTTCGTTGAGTTGTTATTAGGTTTTCGGTTGCGAGAGGACTTAGCGATCAGTGGCTGTACGATGATTTGTCAGTTGGATGCGGCCTATCCTATACATGAAAACACAAAGGTAACGTAAAGGTCCAAGGATGGGTGGGGCACTAGGCCATTACTTGAGTGGGGGGAACCAGATAGGCAAGGAACAAGGCGGGCGGGGGGGAGGCGTTGATAAGCAAGGGGTGGGCGGGCAGCGGCGGCAGTGGCGGGCAACGTTAACAAGAGGGCGGGATCAATGGTGACAGAAGATGGGCGGGGCACTAAGCAATTACGTGAGTGGGGGGAGCTGGATAACCATGGCACCAAGCAGGCGGGGGGATGCACCAATAAACAAGGGGCGGACAGCGACGGGCAACACTACCCGAGCATGGTTGATGCGAAAGAGGGCGGGATCAAAGCGGTGACAGCATGTGATGTGGTCCGCAATGACGGCGAAGTCGGCCGTCGGACATCCCCGAGGTTATGATGGCTGTTCCCAATCGGGACGCAGGCCTCGGCAGCTTCCGAGCACGGTCTTGAGGAGACAAAGTCAAATGGCGCAATTTAAGGGAGAGGATTACCGGAGAGTAAGGAATTCAAGCCAATTCCATCACCCACAGTGCCATAGATATGATCCGATCATATGCACTGATGGGTGCCTATATTTGGGTAGGGCAGGTGCTGACCCTGATCGGACCCCCGCGCTTAATAACAGACTTCAACAAATCGAGATCATAATCGTTGAAGCATCTGTCTGCAAGAGACTAGATTTTCGTGGAGTGTGGTCTGTGGATTGTGGATCGGGGACTGTGGATTGTGGATTGCCGCCCACAGACATTGGTATCGGGCTGTATCGGGCCCGAATAACCCCTTCCCCGTCGACAGTATTTGTGGACAATGTTTATCGGTATCCATTCTTGGCTGGCATTTGTCTTGCATTCTTGCTTGGCTGGCTCTTGTCTTGAAATACAAACGCAAATGCTTCGCCAGCTTCCTCCTTTATGCATCCTGGGGCCCAGAGCGCCCAATAATGTCGGTCAAATAATGCCCGTAATTTGACTCGGACTCCGAGATGTATATGTTGGGTGTGACTCTCGGCCCCGAATTCTGTCCTGGGGTGTGGAACGTGCGGCCCCGATCTGCAGCCCGGCTCTGCATATAATGAGGAGGTGCTCAGAGGCACCTACTTTACTTTCCATCCGTTCAGCCAGACCATGAGAACAAAAATCCTTGCTCTTCTTACCACCCCAGTTGCTGGTCAGCTAGCACGCACGAATTCATTGTCATTTCAGATGCCCAGAAGCAACATTGCCCCGGAATTTCGAAAGCATGACGTTGACAGAAAATCCACAAAATATCCCAAAACGCGCTTCGCCGGAGGTTGAATTTCTCGTACGCGTGCTCGAGGACGGAGTAAGATACAATGGAAAAATCACCACCCATTCCACTTCTGTGCCGAGGAAAAGTAAAATATAGTATTTTCCGGAGGTAGGCTAGGGATGTGTGTACCGAGGAACGAGAAAACTAGCCGGAGGACGAGGGCGCAGGAGAATTATTTGGCTACGGCGTTGTAACTACAAAAACAGATATACCCCACATCCCCGTGCCCCGCAGCTGCACCATGACTTCCAGAATAATTTGAAAAGTATAGTTTGGGAGGCTTCCCAACCGAGGGGACTACATACAGTATCTACATATTTCCACGACCACGAGAGTTACCTCTACCTCGGTTTCCGGAAGATCTCGGGGTTGGCAGATTTGGCTGCGCGGCTGGATGCGGAGTGAATACCGGCTGCGGGGTGATAGGTACAGGAACAGATCGTGGCTGTTTACGTGCCCGACGAGCCGATTGAGGGGTGCGGACAATGTCGAGAGTGAGGCGCCAACGTGCAATTATGTCGCAAACTTCCGAAATGTCAGATGCTGGGGCCATGTCCCATGGGACGGCTTTCAGAATATGCTTCGGCTCGACGAGAGCATGCTTCAAAAAGGCCCCACAGGACGAAACCAGCCTTTCTAGCTGCTTTGGAGGAAGGAGTACTTCACAGGGAATATAAGGGCTATTTCCCATGCGAAAATGTCTATCCTTCCGCCATGCAATGAGCAGCTCACGAAGCACGGACTTGTCCTCCTTTGAGACAGTCTGTTTGCCTCTAACCGGCTCGAATTCAATGGAATCAGACGACGCCACGGTGCCGGAATCCGAAACAACAGAGACAGGAGATGACGGGCGGGAGGGTGGAGGTGGAAGGGAATGGATGAACTCGGATGCGTACTTGAGAATACGTGGATCGCGGGAATCAGAAGGCTTGAGCCAGTCAAATAACTGTGGGTTACAATGGCCGCAGCAACGCGTGGGGGAAGGTTTACGTTTGAGGTCGAGAACTGTCCAGCTCAGTTCATGAGAAGAGCTGCTTGAGACTGGCCCGGACTTGGATGCGATGGGATCTGTCACGGCCGTGTACACATCTAGACCAGTGTCAGGACGAAATAGCTTGCTGAGGAAGACGTGGGAGCATGCTGCAATGCCGTGGATCAATGTCTCGTAAAACCGAACGATTGGGAAATACTTGCCTTCTGAGGAAGCACCCGAACTGATAAATGCTTCGAGATTCGGCTCCAGCTTTCCTCGCGATGTCGTATGAGACTGCAATTCAATCGCTATTTTCTCCTGTCCCCTCAAACGCTGAACAGCAAGTCCAAGTTCGGGAGGGGCTGGTCTATATGCCCATGACTGCACAAAGAAGATGCAAGTCCCAATGCCCTTCCGGTTTCGGCCGGCGCGACCCCAGCGCTGCACTAGGACAGCAAGAGACTTCGGGCACTCGAATACAATTGAATAATCGACGTCAGGGACGTTGCAACCCATCCCAGCTGCATCAGTTGCGCATAGAATTCGATAACGGCCGGACAAGAACCCCTCCCAAATATCCTTCTTGGCAGCCTCCGAGATGTCTGCTGAATACGAAACAACACAGCTGCGCAAGTGTGCTGGTAGGGCGCGTCTCCATTCAGCCTTTGACTTGGTTGTACCAGCCACAGAGCCGTGGTACGTCAATATTTTCGGGATCGAAGATGGAAGTGATGTGCTATCAAGATCAAGCGGTAAGATATTTAGGGTGTCGAGAACAGGATTGGCGGCATTTGTGATGGAACGGGTAAGGAAGAACAGGTTCGCGCGCTCGGAGCCTGCGTCTAGGCCCCAGAAAGGTCGGTGTCCAAAGCCGAGGGAGCTCCAGATGATATTGAATGTGCTTGTAGCGCATGTAGCTGTGCAAGCCACGAAAGGGACTTCCTGCCCGGTGAAACTGCGAAGCCGGTGAAGCTGTCGATACATAGGACGAAATTCCTCACCCCATTCATCAATACAGTGAGCCTTATCGACGATCAGGGCATCTACTCGACCCCGAAACTTTGGATCCATCCAAAGTCTCGCAAAGCGGTCCGAGAGCGCCATCTCAGGAGAGATGTAGACGAGCTGGGCACTCTTCTCGGCCTTCCTCCATACATTGTGGTCATTGGTATTGTCTTCATTAATCTCAATCGCACTGATTCCCTTTTCAGCTGCCTGTTTGACCTGTGAAGTCGTAGAAGCAAGGTTAGGTCTCCAGTAAATTTTCAATGGCAAATGTGTACGTACCTGGTCCGCCTCTAGGGCCTTTAGGGGGCATATAATAATAGTGGCCTTCTTCTTCCCCCCTAGGACTGCAACAGCCTCGAAAATGAGACTTTTGCCATAACCAGTCCCAGCAAGAAAAATGGAGTCATAGCCGCGCAGAATCCGGATAATCAAGTGGATTTGCCAATCATCTGGTATGTATTGGAGCTTGAGTTTGTCAATGACCATTGCCCTAGTCTCGTCAAAGTTGTATTTCCACTCTTTGATGCCCTGTAGCCGCGTCGAGCGCGGAGGTACGTGCCGTCGAGGGGTGCCTGGTGACCGTGGCGGGATGCGTGAAAATGGGCGCCGGCGCGGTGTCTGAGGCGAGCGAGGCCTGTTTGGTGGCTGGCCTGACATGTTGGGGTACCAGAAATGGTGTGAAAACGATGCACGAGCACAGAGGATGGAAAGGAGACGCGACGCGGTGATGACAAATATTGCCAAATTTGGCGGTTTCTGCGCCTTGCTCAGAAAATGCAATTCAGGTTCGATTCATTCGGGATAAAGGTCTGGGGCGTTGCAAACATTGTATCTACAATTCTGCTTCCTCAGAACTTTGATACACGTCCTAAAAAATATTTCATTCAAGGGTTTGAGAGTCGTTGTCCGCGATCAAAAGGGCCGATTGTCGGCTACTTTGCGACATAATATGGCCATTAAAAAACATTCTGAGTAGGCAGAAGTACTTTCGTACATACAAGCTACAATACATTCACTTTGACCCAAGAGTTTGACGCGGTTTCTGACACAGCAGAACGCGAAGAACACATCCCCCTTTTTCTTGATCTTGGCACAAGCCCCTTCTCAGAATTCCCTGCGCAGCACGTGAATGTCACGTTTTGCTGAGAACGGCGGCTTGATCCGAACCTAGTACCGGCTTAGGTTCCAGGTCTCAAACACGAATAGACCATTTTCCGATCGCTCACCGATTGGAAATCACAGTTTGAAGGCAGCGCAGCCTTTCTCTGGTTATCCTGAGTGACTCCAGAAAGTGGTGATAGAAGTGGCAAGTTTATTTCAAAATGAGCCAGTATTGCGTTTTCCGCAAGGCATTCATTTTGAAACATGTGCTTCAATGGCTGTGCAATCAAGCCATTATTGTGTTTTCTTTTTTTTTTTTTTTTTTTTTTTTTTGGTTGAGCGTTATGGTCTTTGGACAGCCGACATATGGTTAGCACATTGTGCGTCGTCTTCCGAAACCCGCTAATGTTTATCCGAGGGAAAGTAAAATAAAACCTCAGAAATGACCAGGGTAGGAATGCATTTATGCACGAACGGCAGATGCCGAACAGTGTGGGACTCGACCTCATTAGGTAATACCCACTAAACCTCCCAAAACCGGCTTTACCGAGGTTCGAACCATTGCACAAAAGGCCTCGGGATCTCCGATTTACTCAGAGACCAAGGAGCATGGTTTACCGTTACACCCTGTCTCCAGTTCGCTGCCCCACATCCGAGCTGAAGCCTGCGCTGACACTCCTTTTTCAGATTAAGTACCGCCTGGTTTATCAAGCCGCTTCGTGGTCTGCACCTCGCATGAATCTCGGTCTGCCTCCCCAAATTCGTGTTGATTTGAAGGGTCTGTGAACCTGCAGGAATATAATCAACACAAATATTGAAATTGCTGATCGGTGCCGATAGCCGAACTCAAGCCGAAGTGATGGGAAATTATGACTTAAGATGCACGATGTTCAGGAGTTGTAAGCTGTTTCAAGATAAACCTTTGGCGTCTAATCACTCTTAGGAATGTAAAGTTTAAAAATTGGAAGGACTAGATAGGTTTTCGGTGTCCCGATCAACGCTTTGAGTGCATCAACCAATCAAAACCACCAAAAAGCTATCTCGTCCCTCAATTTCGCTGATAATGCTCTGAAATTTGTACTGCACATAGCCTTACGAGAATATTTTATTCGGACCTACTTCAGGTATCACATAATTTCTAGTTTCCCATCACTCCTTGGATGCTTATGGATGCGACCTATCTTAAGAAGGAGCAATTTCAACACACTCGCTTTCCTAGATTTTTGGCTCAATTTAGAAATAATTACTGATGTCCGTCCACCATCCCGGATTAAAATTCCCCAATCCAAACATCGCAGAATCTCACGCCGGAATCGGCACGAGATGCCGTCCCCGTAAGAAAGGAGGCGGCTTACCTTGGCTGAATTCGCATGCTTAAGCACCTGATAATCCTACGTATGTACACTAGTTAGAAGGGTAATCAATACATATATGGCAGGTTTTTTAATTGCACATGAATTATCTAGCTATGTTTCATCTCGATCCATGCAGAACTCACCTAGATATGAGCAAATTGGTCCTGGGGATCAAAATCTGCCCAAAACGGGTTTGCGCCTTCGGTACTGCAATTAGTTGTAAATGCCTAGTCCCAAAAATTAGCTTCATCAGACAAGAACTGGACATGCTAACCGAATTTATGCCCTGAGGGGTCTTATATCCCATTGGGCTGAAAATATGAGATTTTTTTGAATTTCTTTCTATGCGTACTCGGTCAAATCCACGGACTCACCATGGAACATCGCGACCAAGACGGATGCATTTCTGTTTGACTGGTATGATCGACCAGAGAACGAGCACGAGAAAGTCCGCTTCTCGTTCGCCATGGCGTGTAGTACCAAGCTGGAGCCACCGGAGGCAATCCTTGCTGGTGTGTCTGGTGCGATTTGGTTCGTATAGGAATTCGGACTGATCGTCTGTCTGTGTGTGAAGGATTCAAATGGGACGATCTTCCCGAGAACTCGGTTGTAGTCGATGTGGGAGGTGGTGTTGGATCCACTGCACTGATAATCGCAAACGCCTTTCCGCACTTAAGCGTGGTGGTGCAAGACAGGTCCTCTGTCATCGAGGATGCAAAGATCGTGAGTTGTTTCCATATATATAGTCTGACACTGTAATTTCAATGGCGATACTTAGTACTGGGCTTATCGAGTAGTCTCCCGTAGACAAACACTTCAATGGATGGCGCTTGTACCTCGCGTGTTGAAGTCTGTTAGTTACTGCGGTTGAATTTCGCTTGGCCAAACAGCGTGAATCTTTCATTCACGCCTCTGTGGTACTCAGTTGACTGATAGACATCACAGAACATCCATAATAGGGAGAACACAAAGACCGACGCATCTTCAAAAGGCGCTCATGACTCTGCGGTCATCTCCCATGAAGCGGCTGGCACGGGAAGCCCTGGGACGGTGTAAATTGTTACACAAACAGCTCCAAGCACTCAAATGTCCATTAAATCCGATGCCACGATCCCAGTTCAATTGGTTTTTTGAAGCTGCCCTGCTGAGGTGGTAGCCAGCAAAATTCTACACAGAATGGTCACCTCAGATTCCTCTGTTGTTGATGCGACCATGTAAATTGTTAAACAAACAGCTGCAAAGCCGCAAATTTCGCGTGCTTGCATCTGTTTAACAATCATGTGCTTTATAATCAAATTTGCATTAAATCCAATGCCACGATCCCAGTTCAACTGCCTTTTCGAAGCCTGCTGAGGTGGTAGCTAGTGAAATTCTACACAGAATGGTCACCTCAGATTCCTCTGTTGTTGATGTGACCATGTAAATTGTTAAACAAACAGCTGCAAAGCTGTAAATTTCGCGTGCTTGCATCTGTTTGTTTAACAATTGTGTGCTTTATAATCAAATTTGCATTAAATCCAATGCCAGGGTTTTAAAGATTCATTAGATTCTGAAGGCTGTGTTCTTGCGTAATCATTTTTTTTTTTGATGTGTCCTGCGTTCGAGTCTCAAAGACAGCGTTAAATTTCTCTTTCGTCTGGACTATAATTCCATATCGTGGCAACACCGCAAGTTTGCCTGAGCACATGCTTGATGGTATTTGGCAACTGTTATGCTCTGTTTGTTTTTTGGGGGTGGATTCCTTCCAATTTAGAAATGCTTTGGTCTAGGGAACATGAGTAAGTATTTTGGTACACTGTGTCATATTTGGATGCAAACTTCAAGTGCGCGGAAATTTCTATCAAGTAGGTGGTGCAATCATTGTCAGAGGATGGATTCTACCCAATAGACAAGTCTCCCGTGACACAGAAGTTAAATCTGCGACTGCAGAAGCTGCGCACCTGGAGTTGGGGATAAATTTGGGTTTAAAAGATTCAAGTGCGAGTCATGCCGTGCATGATGCAACGGCCTCACCCACCAAGTTATAGTGATATCTTCGATGGCTTGTCCGAGGATGCCGAGGAACTCAACTCCTTAATGGACAGCGAGGACGAAAGCATGCCTGAACTGCAGACTGTCTCAGACTCAGACGACGACTCTACCGACTCAGATTCCGAGTCGGATGAGGGCCAGAATGGGCCAGCCAAATTTCCAGACACGGACTCGGACAGCGACGGATCGATGCCAGACCTCCAAGATGTCTCGGACTCGGAGGACAAACAGGACGATTCGCACGGTGGAAACGGCGGGAACGAGAGCGATTCCCCAGCCTCTGAGGACTCCATCGAGTGGATCGAGCCAAACGAGGGCAATATCAATGATTTTTTGGCCCGCGCACCCACCCATGAAGCGCTAGATGCAGAGGCTCTGCGCGACGGAATTCTAGGGGAATCTGTCATGGGATTGGAGGAAGCGTACACGACTTCATTTGATTCAGCAATGCTCATCACAGACAAGTCGGGGGATAGCCTGATCGACATAGATTTGTACGATTCAGGGGCATCCAAGAACATGTCGGGAAATTGCGCACGGTTCATCAATTTCGTTGAAATTCCACCGAAACCCATCACAGCGGCGGACATGAGATCCTTCAGTGCCATTGGCAAGGGGGACATGTACGTTAGGGATTAATCAAACGTAGGGGCCCTAGACTTTAGGGCATTGTTGACTGCATATTGTGTGTGCATCTACTATTTGTCCCACAGTATGTAGTAGCTTCCTTCAAATTTTCATGCTGTATAATAGCACCTCACCCCAGCTCCAAGCTGGAGTATTTCCACATCAACAAGTTCAGAAAAACAGCAATTTCAACTGTTGAGAAGCAGTTTTGTACCCAGTTTTACCTCTATTGAGAGCACACAGCAGAGCACAAACCCAAATCTGATCACATTGTTAAATAATTTACATTCTATTGCACCATGCTGGACAATAAAATGTTATTTATGCTTGAAATTCTGCGGGTATACCCGACGGGTTTGGGGACCCGCGGGTGAGTTGAAGACCCGCGGGTAACCCGTACGGGTTTTAGACCCGACCCGTACGCGGGTACGGTTTTTGCGGGTTCGGGTACGGGTAAGCCCGAACGTACTCGTGGGTGTACCCGTGTCCATCCTTAGGCCGCATAACGCATATGCTTCGGGCGAGATTTCAATTTTTGGACGGAGAAATATGCCATTTCTCGATCTGTTCGAGGTGATTTGAACGTGGTCATGCCTGTTATGTGGACACATATTTTCAATCAGGCCTGCTGCCAAATCAGTCCAAACATTAAAAATTTCCTCTCTCAGCGATGGCCAAAGAGGAGACTCGAAAAATCAGGCCAGCTCCCTCACAGCCATACAAATGAGGAATCCAACCGTCAAAGCCCCCAAAACTTCGGCCCAGCCGGTAGCAGATAACAAGCGGTGCAATCTCACGACTGTTGAGTGGCTGAATGTATTCGCATTTGTCGACGACCATCCGGACATGAGCCAGGAGGACGTCACAACACAATTCGGGTGCAGGTTCAGTGGGACGGGCTTTTATATTCAAAACAAGTAGTGTGTGTGGGATCCGATGCGTAGTAGTCCACCATCTACAGAAGGTCGGTCAGCTGGGTAAGGCTGTAGTTACCTTCGCGAATAAATATGGTCTGGAGGCCGCAAATGTGAAGGAAGTTTTGCACGAACAATACATGTCCGACGAAGCTTCCGGGCCTGAGGACGACTATGAAACTAGCCAGTCTTGGGCCAGAAATGTTCGTTTGTCCGAGTTGTAGGTTTGTCCGACTGAGTCTGTCTTCAGCACAGTCGGGATGACTGATGCTCCCCCCGAGGATTACTCAGCTGATTTGGAGGTATAAAAGCAAGTAGAGTAATTGTACCTACCCATCCGCCTTCCCCCTTGACTTCTGTGACCTCAGGGAGTCACGCAGGATTGACCACCTAATTTCTACAGGACGTGGGTGCGTCCACTCCCTATGCCGCTCGCAGGACGTGGGTGCGTCAGCTCCCTACGCCGCTGCACAACACGGTTATCGCGCGCGCCTTGTCCAATCTCACCATAGGTGGCCCGCTTATTATGTAATTCGGAGTTTGAATCTCCTCTTTGACCATTCGAGTCCTCCAGCCCCTCAATTCAAGAACTTTGAGCGGGAGTGTCTGTTATAACTGCACTATCAAGAGAACTGTCTGTTCAGAATGTGAGTGTTGGGGCTTTTTTCGTCTAGACATTGCCGACCCATCAAAAATCTGTCTCGACACTCTTTGACTTTCTGGTGGTGTATCGGCGGAAGAAGTTGCTCATTTGAGGTTTCGGAACGTCGCAGTTGAGCTCAAATTACCAAAGACGCGTCGTAAGATCCTCGTTGACACTAAGAAATCTTGTGATTATATAATAAGCAGGCCAGCGATCACACGATCAAGGTAATCAACAGACTACAACATATGCAAGGTACGAGCATTTTCTGTTGAAGTGTCTGTCTACGAGAGACTAGGCTGTAACACACTTCAGGCCGATAAGGTCAAAAGAGTTGAGACCCGAGACCACAACGAGAAGAAAGTACCTTCAAAATGCCGTGGAACGCTTCTGGTTTCAAGTAATTCCGTGCAGAATTGCGTCCACATTGAGAGTGGCAAGAGAGGAAATTGAGGAAGTATTTGGTTTACTCTTATTTATAAAATGATCGGAGCTTTACAGCTCTTTGCAGAACTTAGGGCGCGGACTCTTTTTCTCAAATTTCGCTCGTTTTGACGAGGACACTCGTAGCACCCTCAGTTTTGGTCCTTTTAATTTGGGTCATTAGATGACATTTTTGTATTAGAGAGTTTGAGCATGAGCCATTGGAGCCATTTAATAACTCTTGATGCATTCTCCTGAGTTCTGGCACCCATTCTGTGTTCGGTCGTGATAGTATAATAGGCAGCCACAGTTCTTACTAGGGCGCTGTTTATTAGGGATGTTTGTAAACATGTTTATAAACAGGAGAACATGGATTTCGTGCTCTTTTGCTACATGTACAAACAAAGATTTAGTCACCCAACATTTGACATTGCGAAATAAAACCCACAGAAAATGGAGGAAGCCGTAGAAATAAATCGCAGTGCCAGATTATGTTTTAGACCTGATACCCCCTTGAATCCTTGGGGGCAAGCCCATTCCATTGCTGGGAACCCAGTTTTTTCTGTACAAGCAGTACTCATGCCTAACCTTTCACTCATCAACACCAAAATTCCCCATATCGGATCTTCATCGTACAGCAAATTTGAATTTAAAACATATCGCTGAAGTGTCACTGAGGAATCTCGACCAAAACTTGCGCTTTTGCTATCAGTTTTCTTTGCACAAACAGTACTCATGCCTACCTTTTCACTCATCAATACCAAAGTTCCCCATATTAGATCTTCATTGCACACCAAAATTCTAAATTAATTCAATATTTACATAAAGAATGTTCAGTTAAAGAATGTTGAACAAACCTAATAGAGACTTATTGAACCGCTATCACAGGTTGTACTTCCAACAAGCCCACCCCTGAGCTCGTAGTTTGGGATCTACAGTGGCGCTATTATGTTCTGCACGCGGTCATTTGGACTCATTTCTGGTCCAAATCACGTCAAATAAAATGCTCGCATGAACGTTGAGGGATTTCATGAATTTACACACCATTTGCCCCATCGCATACCTTGTTTGTTCCTGCGCAGTAAATTAATTTGGTGATTTTCAAAAAACCGACTGTTTAGATTGATGGTGTATGCAAAAATGGTGCCTACAGCCCAAAATTGCTTGAAAAGGCGACCATATCCATATGTTGGTTGAACCGAATTGATAGAGATTTGGGCTCGCAATGTCTCGAGTAAGTCGGCCATTTTGGGCATTTTTGGTTGATTTTGGCCAAAAATCTTCAAATAGCCAACTTATATCCCCAGTGCGAGTTCAAATCCCTATCAATATACTCGTCATCACAAAAGTAACCAGAAGTTTAGTTGCATGGAGTGGTATGATTCCGTGCACGAAACAACGGGCCAGCTCTTTGCGTCGGCCAGATAGCGCACTACTGAGTTCACCCATATAATTGGCGCAAGTGAATGGCTGCTCAATCGGGAAAAGTTGTTGCGCAGAGGGCTATCACGGCTTCATGTAGCGCTTTGGAAGACGGAATAGGCGTTGCTTAGTAGTACTAGCTCATGGAACAGACGTACGTAGTGTGACCCTTGACGCCTGGCTCCATCAAGAAATACGCGATTTGCCGCTGGGCTCCGATCAGAGTAAAACGTTGTACATAATCTTCGTCAAGTCGCCGTCGTGTTCATTAAACACGCGATATTTCATGCAATTTTTGCATAGGACGGGTCGACTTGCCTGTGCCTTCCTTTCTGCCTCTTCAGAATTTGTAAACGTGCCCAGGAACTCGCTGTGGATGGAGGACATCTTTTGGCATGCGATTATATAGTAGTATTACCCGACACGGTCCGGGCCGCTCAGGAACCTCTCTTTCTGGAAGTATCCTGGTGTAATACAGGTTCTTTATGTAAACCATCGTCCCACCTCCACCTACTCGTATCTCTTAGGACGAGCCTACGCACCTGGTCTCCTAAAAAAAAGTTACGAAAGCAAACAGTACTGCCGCAATTCAGGCAGTCAGCCGGAACACAGGAGTTGCTTCGAACACTTCAGGGACTTCATATGCAAATTTCGCCACGCGCGCAATTGTTGATCGCTTGTAAACCATGGCTTCGTCTGCATGTGCAGCGGGGCCGTAATTCCTGCTTGTGTGCACCACGGCGAAGTATCGTACCGCCCCGCGTGGCGCGAGTGGCATCCGGGACACCGAGCGAGTGTAAAGGTCGAGGGGGTAACAGGAGATTCGCAGTTCCTCTCTCCTACAAGACGTCGTTTTTTCCCCCCCAATGTCAACTCCGTTGCTCGGGCGTCTCAGATCCGGCCCAAAATGTGAGGAGATCGTATGTTCTTTTTCTCTCTCTTGGATGTCGGCACCGATTCCAACTCGGCTTTCTTCTTCCTCAAACATTTAGCGGGCAGCTATCAATGATTGCTGATAACTTGGCTGTGAAGGCGGTTTCTTGGTGGTGAGCACTCCTTCATTGTTCTTACCCTTCACCATCACCTTATTGCCTTTCAGTTTTTTGTCGGCGTGCTTTGCATCGGAACGAGATGTTCGCCGGGAACAGCTGGAATACATTATGAGGCACGAGGTTTAAAATTGATTGTGTTCATTGTCGGGGTCCGCAAAGTCGCCATTTTTGGCCATTTTTTGGCACATTTTGACTATTTTTAGTCACTTTGCGAGTATTTTTTTTTTTTCGTGATTCAACTTTTCAGAGTCAATGGGAGACCCACCCACCGAATGGCTCCCACCGGCAACCCTCCAGGCCGTCCTCCTGGGACTGATGCACAGCCAGCCCAGCGAGCCGAGGCGGAGCTGGATAGACTGCGGGTTGAGCGTGATCGGCGCGATGCAGAACGCGAGTCCCGCGGGCGTGGACGTGGACGTGGGCGCGGGCGTGGGCGAGGGTCAGATGAAGGTGCTGGGCGGAGCGTCGAAAGCCACACGCCGGCGGACGGACCAAAGCTCAAGTGAAAGCGAGGCAAGTGACTCGGACAATGACTGCACCCCCATCACCAGCCGCCGCTCCGAGGGGTCAGAAGAGACGATCAACGTCTCCGGTGCAGTACCCAGTGTTGTCACTGACCCTGTCAGGCCTGGTCAGTCAGTATCTGACGGTCAGGAGCTAGCTATCGACGAGGTCGCAGTGATGATTCACTGACCGCGTCAATGCTGGGAGTCACGCGAAAGCAACATTTTGGCATATGTAAGCCAAATGTTGTGTCATCGACATGACGAGATCGCCGGACATCTCCGGAATGTTTCGGAGCTTCGTCCCGGCTCTCGACGTCTGACCGCATCGACTGAGCAGTCAATGCATTGATCCGCCGCACTGGACTGTCGTTTATTGGCATTCATTGACTGACCTCCCCCGTTCATGCCCTCAAGCAGGTGTATTTCCAGTTTCCAGTTTCCTTCATCAGAGGATATTAACCCTCATCTATCTTTTCAGCGCCAAGTCTACAACGAGGACTCGGGGCCGAAGTTCTGATACTCCCTTGATGCCGACCTCCGCAAGATCCGCAACCGCGCTGGCGGAAATGCTCGCAAGCTCAACAAGTGCGTCAACAATTATTTTTATATTCCCGCTCGTTGCTGACTTTATCTCAGGGCATTTGAGAATGTCCTCTCGACTGACCGCGCCACCACGGCGTTGACAATTACAACATCCCCACCCGTGCTGTTGACGACGTCCCGCGCCGTACAAGGGGCTGGCAGGCCGCTTCGCAGCATGCCGCAAAATTGCCAGATGATACCCAGCACTATTCTGAGCAGCGCTGTCTGTTTGAAATTGTCCTAGCTGCTTTGGTTGTTAAACCAGAGGTCACGGGACTCTCCATATCGGGTGTGGCAGTGCTGGAACCTCGGGCCGAATCAAAAGGACTCGTGGGGATTCCAACTTGTGTACTTTCCGCCTCAAACGTAAGCACCCGATATGGAAATTATTTTAGGCAGCACGGCATCCACTGAGTCTGCCGCAAGTTTGCCGACTCATACGTCATCAATATCACGCTACTGCATAAACCGTCGAGCTCGACGAACTCAATGAGGACAACTCTCCGTTTTCCCTCTCTGGGCCAAGGGAACAAGTGAAAAGAAGGGAGTTTTTTGAACAGGCTTCAAAATATATTTATGGGAGCCCCCATTCTTGGTGAGATTGATAATGACAATTACAGTGTACATAGCGACAATTGTATAGCGAGTAATAAATTATGTATGAGGCTCAACGTTGCTATAATAGACAGGTTGCGCAGGAGCCACGGAGCCACGGGGTGGCTCTCGGACCGTGCGCAAAAATAGCAGGCGAGTGGCTCAAAAGAGCCACCAACGAGTCATCGACGTCATAATTTGGCGGTGGAGCCACTGGTTTGCGCACGGTCCGAGAGCCACCCCGTGGCTCCGTGGCTCCTGCGCAACCTGCCTAATCTGTTGAATATGTTCTGGGTGGATAGTAAGAAGAGGGGCCGGCCGCCGTTGACGTGGTAGAGGTAGCGGGATAGTAAGGTAATTGATATTGTGCAGGATAGTAGAACGGATTGAAGTGTGCAGGATAGTAGACGGCGCTGGGCTGTTGCTGTTGAGCATCAGATGCTGGGGGAACTGGGGGGAGGGGGGTTGTTGCTGTCTTCGCTTTTTTCGCCTTTTTCGCTGTTTTTGCTGCTTTTGCATCTGGCTTTGCGAGGGCTCCGCTACCGGCACCTGCGCCGTATGCTTTGTCGCCTGCCCGAGCACGACGTGTCTTGATACCCGGCAGCATGGCCTGTCGAGCTGAGGACTGCTTGACGACGGGGGCGAAGTACTGGGTTGATGGGAGGACAGCCAGATGATCTGTCGCCAGAAGCATAGCATCCACGGCTTCCTCGAGATCAACAAGAGATGGAGATGCAATCTTGTTGGGCCGGCGCAGGCGAGCTGCTAATCGCTCGAGTTTTTCGGCGACAACGACCAGTGGACCAGGCTTGGGCACACTTGAGGTTCGGGGAGCAACAGGAGCAAGAATGGCGTCATTAGGCAAAGCAGCGAGCGCAACTGGCTCATCGAGCGAGGGGGGGAGACAAGGGACATTGGGACTAGCAGGGATACCATCAAGAAGACCGCCATCTTCGTCAAAGAATTGCTGGACTGCACATATGTGCTTGCAATACGAGATCAGAGGATAATCCAGACAGGTGCAGGTATACGTGTCAATGTCGACTTCATACGCTTTGGACGCTTGCGTGAGAAAGGCGGGGCAAATGACCCCATTTTTGGTTGTGGGCACTTTATAGGGCCATGGGAACGAAATAGAGGGCCTCTGGAAGGGAGACGAGGGAGCGACGATGGGGGAGGTGGTGGGGGGAGGAAAGATTAACTGGCTGAGTTTGAATTCCGTTGTCATGATACCTCCATCATTTGTTGGGCGCCGGCGATGTGATCGCGAATGATCTGGGGCTCGCTTACGGACTTGGAGGAATTCTTGAGAAGTCCCAGCGACCTACCTGTTATCTTCCACGATGTGCGAGACATTTGGCTATCTCAATAAGATACTGTAATATTCATACGACGTTGGTTGAAACTTTTTTGTGCCAGTTCTTTTCGCTTTTCGCTTGCTGCGCACATTTTCAGCTACATAAATGCAAGAAAGCACTACTAGTACTTACGCTGCGCCGACCTACGGACAATCCACTACCAAATGTGCATTTAAGCTCCAAACTCGCGCCAGATTTTGTACAACTTACGATCGGAATGTAAAGATGATCCAAGTGTTTCGGCTATTTTATAACTGTCTTGCAAAGTAGGTGGTCGTTTATAATGCAGCCGCAAGATGATGCCAATTTTGCAAAGCGTTGTAACGCTTTGCAAGGCGTCGGCAAAATTGTCGATCAGTTGTGATGCTCACAACATCAATCAAGATTTTCCCGGATTTCCTGATGTGCGGTTAATATGCGAGGCTCGGAAGGCGGTGAAGGGACATTTAGCGATTCCGGCAGCAGGTGAGGAGAGGAGCTTCCGCTCCTTGTAGGAGGGCAGGCGAGGGTCGGATTGCGCGGGAGGGTCGGGGCTCTTAGGGAAGAAGTATCAGAAGGCGTCGACTCCATCGCGATGGCCGGGATTGTAACACTACACCACATTGTCAGCATTATATGCAAAGCATTACAAGGCGAGTTACTCGCACCTTAAGATAGTCACTCCCCGCGTTCTTCCCGCTAACAGCAAATTTCGGAATTAACTTGCGTCCACAGCCCGTTTTTGGACACTTGAAGGTACTATCGGTGATACTCGGGGGTTTGAGGCCATGAAGACTGTAGTACAATGGGCGAGATGGAGGCAGGAAGAGAGAACGCGTCGGCGGTGCAATATTTGTCCCAAACAAACGCACGGCAAGGTTGCGGCAAGGGTAAGTGCATGCCGATGTGCCGAAAATAATTTCCATATTTGGGACTTACGTTTGAGGCGGAAAGTCAGGAGTGGGGATTCCACAGCATCAATCTGATCCCAGGCTCAGACATCATCCACTTTGCAGTAGCAAAATTTAATAATAACCATATTAGGTCGACAGTTCGATCCTCCTCAGTACAATCATTTAATTATAATTTAGTTGAATTTAATTCAAGTGAGTCGTTTAACTGGAAGTCATACAAATCCGTTGTTAAAATTGTAGAAAAACAAGAACCTAAAATCGAAATGCGTAGCCAGCAGAAAAAACTTTTGTTTTTTAGTTGACTATGACAGACAACATGGGAATTATGGGTATCTATGGGTATCTATAGATTTGACCTCCCCTCCCCCTCCCACCTTTCTATGCGGGTCTATGTAGCTGGCCTGTTTGCTATGATGGCTCTGCACTGGTCTCAAGCAAGAAGCATTAATTAAGATACAACTTCTAGACTGATTCAATGTTCTGCACCCCATACATTTCCGCTCACGCCACACGCAGAGCTCTGGATCTGGTGGTCCACTTGCAGCGCATCCAGGCAATCACCTGCGACAAGTTTTAGCCTGAACCATCGATTGCATATCGATTACCGCCCTATTTTTTTTTGCCTGAAATTTATGCTGGAAACACTCTCAGTGTTCACGCCGTTGGTTCGGCCATAATATTGGTGGGCATTCCACTCCTGCGGCTCAAAGATGCAAAATTGTGAGAAAGGGCCAAACACCGAAAAAATTGTGCAACTTGCTTCGGCGGGGTTAATTTCCCTGAAATTTTTGCTGGAAGCCCTCTCAGTGTTGGAGAGCTCTTGGGCTCTCTGGGGTAGGAGATGAGCCAGGGGGCTCGCAGCGACGAGGGTGGAAGCGGGAAAAGACCCAATGTGTGACTATGTGACAACATCTGATTACAACTTACAACAGGGATGAACCCAAACGACCATGGCCATTTCTTTTGGCCGCCACTGTATGTTCTCCCGTCGCCGTGATTCAAGAAGTTGCGAGTCCCCATTCATTCCCCTTCAATATGTACCTGCAGAGGGAGGCCCAGAAGGTACACTGCAAATGTCCGACATGGACGTTTTACCTATGACATTAATGAACGACGTCATAGTCGACCGCAACGATGGCATGACCTACGTGAGTACATACTTCTTGAATCGGCACTTTAATTTTGTCGAAATAATTACCCCAACCACATTACAAACACTCCATGCCCGCGATTTCAGCGTCGACATTTTGGCTGCACGCATCACCGATATTGCATCTTTTATATCTTTGTACAAACATCTGACGGTCAAGCAGCTCACTGACCTAGCGATTGTTCACAGATTACAAACCAGTATAAGAAACCAGACCTCCTAGAAACCTTATTGCGCCACAACTACCACGCAGAGTGCGCCGGGTATTTGAAGGCACTCCTGTTCAGCAGAAACCGTACTGTCCGGGAAGGCAGCTTTCCGCTTTTGACCATTGAAAACGTTAGAAAATCAGAGTCGGAAAGGCGGGAGAAATTCAGAGAGTCGAGAAATAGACGTGATCGCTTGCTATGTAAATTGAAACTCAGATCGACAGGTTTCTCTATGAAAGTTTTCTCACTTCGTAGAGAGATCGGTTGCCGGTCTAATTATACAGGTTTTTTGAAGTCTATCACTGCACAGCCACACAAATCAGAAAATATTCGACAACGTGCTTCGCCGGGGGTTAAAATTTCTGCGCGCGTGTTGGTGGCTGCATTCACCTAACCGGATTATGATTCCACCAGAAAATGAATACTCATTCCACTTCTGCATCGGGAAGAGATAAAATATGCGCACAGCCACAAAAATTAGAAAATATTCGACAACGTGATTCGCCGGGGTTAAATTTTCTGAGCGTGTATTGATAGCTGCGAACACCTAGCCGGATTATGGTTCCACCAGAAAACGAACAGTCATTCCACTTCTGCATCGGGAAGAGATACAATATGCGCACAGTCACAAAATTCAGACCATATTCAACAACGTGGTTCGCCAGGGGTTAATTTTCTGCGTGCGTATTGGGGGCTGCATTGTTGTTGGTCAAGAGTTTAGGGTATGCTACAACTAGAGATCGGTCTGCAGCCTCGGATAAATACAAGGTCCCCGAGAACCAAACACGACCCCGGTACGCTATCGTCCCCAACGGGACTGGATGCGAGGTCCGCACTACAACACTCCCACTGGCCTCGCCTTCCAGTCCACACTATTCCAAACCAATCAAACGGCGACTCGCGGTAGCTCCTGGTCGCTTCTGGTAGCAACATCCTGAATATGGCTCGGTCTGTGGGCATAGCTAGAGTTTTCTGTTGTCAGGGCTATTCCTTAAGATATGTTGAACATACCCCATGACTTGGAACTCAAGGAAAGCGAATGGATACTCATATACAAGGCATTTTCTGCGGTGAGTCATGCCTGCATGGATCGTGCACAAGTTGCTCTCCAGTCAAGCAGTCTTCTTCGCCGACGGATCGTGTCTCATCGGCGCCTAATCCAGGAATGGCAGCTCTGTTTGTTCGAGAGTTCAGCACTTTGTTGTGACCGGCGGTACTTTCAAAAGTATCACAAAAAACTACATCAGCTCTCCTACTGTGCCTTCCGGTAGCTCGTTAAACGTGTCTTGCGATGATAAACTAAATATTTAAAAGACTTCCGAATGACGCGTGACATTTTGAAAATATTCGTCAACCCCCGAGGTTAACCGTGACGACCCTAAAAAATTCGTCGGGGCACGAAAAATTGCAAAGATTTGAAGAAGACTTGCTAGGCCTGCTAATTTACTGTTAGGATAACCTGCCAAAGTCTGAACAAGGTCTCCGCTAAAAACATGAAAACTCGCAGTTTTTCACAGGTTTTCACCTTTGGACACCAAGAATTCTTTGTTGAATACAAGCTGAATAACAGAACTCCTGGAGAAATGTGCCAGAAATCAACCAGACGGCGCCTGCGGCGAGGAAAATTTGGGTTCCTGAACCAAAATTTGAACGTACCGTGACGAAAGGTGAATTCGTCCAAGCCCTCCGTGACCCGTGACACCGACAAAATTTCGGCGCCGTCAACCCACTCTGTGATGCGTGACTGCCGAATTGAATGTAACAGTACAGTATTCGGCTCCAGGTCGCGTAGGCCCCCATTTTGAAAGTATTATTTCCAGCCCAATTCTTGTTCAATTCCGCTCAAAGTAGAACTTGTGCCCCAACGTGATGCCCCAACTTTGTGCCCCAACTTCAACTAATCTGGGTCTCGGCCCTACATCACATCTTTTCATGATACACGAAGCCTCGACTCAGCCTTAACTTCAGAGTTGGGGCCGAATCGCCTGGGTAGGTGTTTCACAGTTAGAGTTCCCAACTTGTGCCTCGACTTTGGTCAAGTTAGGGTCAAGTTGGGGACCGAGTCGAGGCTCAAGTTGGGCTCAAATCTTAACTGTGAAACACCCTAATATGCCTTGGAATACAGTTGACTGGCTCATAACGCATTAGGTCATGACGCATAATTTTCATAATGCATTGGATTTGGCTGTCCACCGACTTGGTAGGCTGAGATTTATGCAAAATCCTTCATAATGCATAATGCATAAGATTTTGGGTGATTTATGCATTTTTGGGAGCAATGTGTCAGTGATTTCCCTCTCATTTCACGCAATTTTTGAGTAAAAAAGAAGTCCTATGGTCTCCTTCATTCAAGACCAGCCAATTTACAGCCATTGGCAGTACCGTAGGCGCGGATGAAAAACTTCCTGTTTGGGATGTTTTTCGAAGAATTCCCCAGATCTCAATCAGTTTTGCACCGATTCAGATGAAACCTAGCCAGATCTTCCAGGCTAATTCATACGCAATTAGTGATAGAAAGAAATTTGCAAAAAATACTTTATATTGATTGGCCTGTGATTTCAGACTGTTTCCGCGATAAATGATGTCCAAACATGTTCAAATGAGCTGATTCTTTGCAACAGCAAATTAACATACATTTAGAAAGATAACATAGAGCCAGAATCCCAGATAATTTAGTCTATGATGCCTGTAATCCCTTCTGGACAATGGGCAATCCATTCTGATCTGGAAATATTGTGAGAATTGAATGCAACCATGAACTTTATGAAATTTTGGCTCTATCACATCATTCACAATCCACGTAAGTCTTTTGTGTCACAAAACCAGGCCGTTTGAACAAGTTCCAGCCTTGCTAGAGGGCGTCCAACACCCAAAAAGCCTGAAATCCAAGATTATCCACTATGAAATATTTTAACAGGTTTCCCTCTATCGCTAATTCAGCATGAATTAGCCCGAATTATCTAGCACAATTTCATCCAAATCCATGAAGAACTGATCGAGATCTGAGGAATTCTTTGAAAACATCCGAAACAGGAAATTTTTCATCCGCGCCTTCGGTACTGCCAATGGCTGTAACAGTTTGAAAATTGACCCCTATTTGACCAGGTTACCTCTTTGGGCCAAATATATAATGGTCCCTGACTTCGTTTCAGCATGATGCATACCGTTGAAAGGACAAATAATGGTGTCAATAACATGCTGCCTGACGTGAACGGCTTACTTCTGCATGTCTGGCACCCTGCAACCCAAAATCTCGGTCAAATTGGCAAAATTGCGACATATTGCTCATAATGCATAGGGTTTAGGTATCCACCGACCTTATGCATTATGAGCCAATCAACTGTATCTCGTTTGCGTGGTAGAAGACATCACAGATGGTTCTTCGAAGAGTATGGTGAGTTAAAAATCAAAAAACGACGTGGGATTGGGCCTCTTCGAGGCGGGTGCGGAACCTTTCGGAGATGCAAACATTGCTGACAGGAATTTTACTCACATACAGAGCCAAAACCCGGATCCGAAAAAAAAAGTTGACCCACCGTTTTACGGCTGTGAGAGGTAATTTCAAAGTTCCGAGTGGGCTAGGGTACAGTACTGTACAGTTTCATTCAATTCGGATGTCACGCGTCACAGGGCCGAAAATTTCAGAAAATATTCGAACCTGTCACGGGTCACCGAGGGGATTTTCGAATGTGCCGAAAAAGTCACAAAATCCGCGAAAAATGGCCCCCCAAAAAAATCGAATTTTCGTGCGCATAGCGCGTTTTTGCTTCATTGATGAAGCTGGACACTGGTAGGGTGTTGGGGGGTAATGAGAGCCTTTCTGACCCATCTGGGATCTTGAGGTTGTTGGGAAGGCCACTCATTGCGACGAGGGAGACGGAATCGACGAAAAAAGTATAGGTACTTGTGTCATCAATCAATTCAATATTGATCGAGTCCCCTTTTGGCTGGTTTGTCTTGGTAGAGCGCCCTACGCTCCCTTATTGACCAAGTAGCACTGAACGGCTCTGTTCAAAAGGTCTGAGAGGCAGACACGGCGACTTCCGACGAATTTTCGAATTTTTTCAGGTGTCACCCCTCCCCCGACCCATTTTCGAAGGCTTAGGCTCGAAAGTCGCGGTCACAGGTCACACCCCCGTTCAAATTGATCGAAACGGTACAGGCATACATGCGAGATGGATGGTGGTAGGATGGTGCCATTCGGAGGACCCCAAAAATGGTTTATCCGGCCGACCATCCGGAGCATCCTGGACTGTCCAAGGGAATGAAAGCCGTTCTTCAAGAGCGGGGTTTGTGGCCATGGCCCGTTACTATTTTTTGATGGGATCAAAAAATAAACTTTTTGCTATTTTCGTCATGTTTCTGCATAGGACAGCTGTAACTCAGGACACAGGCCTGATGTTGACCTAAATCTTAGATATGTTCTACACATGCATGATATCTAAGGGATGGGACCCTTGATGGGACGTCCCAAAGAGCATTACCTGTATGGAGTGCTTCACATTGGGACGGCAAAATTATACCGCCGCAAAAGCGAGCAATGAACAGTCAATTTTGGTCACATCATGAATCAAAGTTACAGCTGTCCTATGCAGAAACATGGTGAAATCAGCAAAAAGTTTATTTTTTGATCCCATCAAAATTGTAACGGGCCATCCCCTACGAATTTATAGCGCAAGTTGAACGCAGCTACTCCCGCGAGATTCTGACGAAATTGAGCTCGTAGCAAGTGTTCTAAGCAAAATATCGGAAAACAGAAAAAAAACGGTTTGCGCCTTATGTTCCGTAAATGGCTATAAAGTCTGGTGGTGGTTCTTGTATGCAGAGGATATATTGTAGTCTACTGGAGGACATGGTAACATTTATGGCAATTACAGCTATGTGTGGAACATAAGGCGCGGGCCGTTTGTTTCTATTTTGCAAATTTTTGCTTGGAACACCCACTACGAGCTCAATTTCGGTCAGAATCTCTTGGGAGTAGGTGCGTTCGACTCGCACGGAAAATCTGCAAGGGATGGCTCCTTACTATTTTTGATGAGATCAAAATATATATATTTTGCCATTTTGATCATATTTCCGCTTAGGACAGCTGGAACTCGGGACACAGGTCTCAGATTGACTTAAATCCTGGATATATTATACACATGCATGATATCTAAGGGATGGGACTCTTGAGGGGAAGTCCCGAGGAGCATTACCCGTATAGAGTGCTTCACATTAAATTATGCCCCCGCAAAAGGGAGCAATGGGGAGTTAATTTTGGTCAGATTCCCTATCGGAGTATTCCATCCCCTGGAGAATGTGTGTGAAGACACTGTGTCAAAAAATTAGGTTAATCGAGTATCAAGAATCGAAATTACAGCTGTCCTATGCGGAAACGTGATGAAAATGGGAAAAAGTTTATTTTTTGATCCCATCAAAAAATTGAAGGGACCATCCCCTGCATATCTGAAGTACGAGTCGAACGCACCCACTCCTGAGAGATTCTGACCAGAGAAAAGAATTGACTGTGGCTCTGGGAGCCCGCAAGAAAAGTCAGATAAAAGAGCGCTGTAAGAACAGCCATGGCTTACCTGCCTCCGCCGCAGCCCGGTTCTCGTCCCCGATGGACGAAATAGGAGAGTACCTTGCACGAGCGTTGACAGCGCACGAGCTTTGACGGCGTACGTGCTGCGTACCTTTTTTTCTTCGTGCGCAACAGCTTTTCAAGATATTTTTAGGTCTTTTCCATGCAAAGACATGGCGCTCCGAGCCCATGGTGGAGTCGCGGAAGTCAGTCCACGGCATGGATACTGGCGCGCTTGCGAAACATTCCACCTTCGGCCGTCGCATGGATGTCCTTTTCGGCGCTACAGCACGCAATGCAGATGGTCGAATGACCCAGATTCGCCGGGGTCCATCGGGAATCAAACTCCTCCTTCAATACTTGCGCAAAATTAATCGGCAGACCGACGGCATTCTCCTCACCGTGGCAACACTCAAGTTGACCCAACTACTGGAGGAAATCCAGTGCTTGTGGTGTGTGACCGGCTCGCCGATTATTTATTGAGCATCACTGACATTTTTTTCAGTCCAAGTCAGGACACCGATCCATCCAGCGCAGCTCCATCAACGGCTTCGGCATAACCTACGGCGTCCAAACGAAGTGCGGGTGAAGCGCTATCTGATACCGACAGTTCACCCCCTCGAAGAAGATTAGAAAAGCAGTACGTCACAAAATGTACCGTCAGATTCTGTCTCATCTCTAAATAGCGCGTCACGGAAGTGTAACTGTCGAGGACTCCAATGAGTCCGAGGACGACGGAGAGGAGGACGAGCCGTCCCCGGCTGCAAGAACGAGTCACAAATGTGTGTAAATGTGTGTAACTTCCAGCATCCCTGTTCTTGAGCTGACTCCACGATAGCTAAAAGAGATACCATTGTGGTGAGCTCCGATTCTGAGTCGGACTTCAGCCTCGACGAAGCCCCCAAAGACAGGTAGCTGTTCAAAAAATACTGACCTGTGGATTCTGACCATATTTTAGGGACGAGACCCGGGCGTGCAACAAAAAATGGCAATTCCTTTTCACCTTTTTCACCTACAATTGGAATCTATGTTACTGCTACTTGCGGAACTTTGGGGGAGTGTGATTTTTTTTTCACGAAATGATCATTTGCATATATCGCACGTGGATCGCGTCCAGAACTTCCACGAACAGCGGCTCCCCTTTGAGATGTTCCCACAGCACCATTGTCCCCACTGGGAGTGGCACAACAAGAAACATGTCCCTGTCCCCGACCGCCTCCACACACACCGCGAATATATCATTCGCCAGCCCCGTATTCGCCTCCCAATCCGGTGACACCGTCCACTCGTGTCCGTCCCCCGTCTCCTTCTCCATGTCCTCAAACCGCCTACTCAAGACATCCGCACCAATATTGTTTGCCCCTTTGATACGTTTCGCGCCCACGATGTTGTACCCTAGGATGCCATTCCACCAGCGCTCGTGTAACCCATATCTCTCTCAATTCTTGATTGATTTTCATGATTTCAGCACCATTGTACTCGTACATGATGTCCGCGCGCGCCTGTAGCCATAGATATGCGAGAATTATATAATCTATGCCATATATGGAAGTTGGCAGGTATTGAATAAAAGTTCGCACGTCGATTTATTATTGGATCACCGACGGGCGAGGACAACTGGCAGACATAAATGCCGACCTGAACTTCGAGTGAATCCACAAAGCGGCTGGAGGGGATAATTGGAATGAGCAGATGAAATGGAGGGAGGAGTCTACTCAGTGCTGGCCCGTACGCCGCGCTGATTGACAAAGATCGGAGGAGAGAGGCAAGCACCACCTCGATTAGCAGGAGCTGAGGTCGGCGGATACCACAGTGATCCGTTTGTTAGACTATCAGGATCGGTCGGCGCGAAAGCTTGAGGGTGTGGAAGATAAATGATATTCGACCAATCTGTTAGCGGCTGGGCTTTCATTACCAAATGTTCGCAGAAAGGATCTCAGCGATGCCGTGTGAATGCAAGCGGCGCAGTGACACCAAATAGAAAAAGGCTTTCGGATGGTTTCGTGAGAAATCAGTTGGCAGATTACCAGATGCGGGAGAAAAAGCGTTCAACAAAAAACGGAGAAAGCGTAAAAAAAGACGGTCGCGGCGAGATTTGATCCTTCGAACCTGTCGTATTTTTAACAGTTCAATCCCTTTGAGTCTCAATCCCTCAGTTTTCACGCTCATTACCATTGTTAATTCCTATTCCCTCCCACCCCTTTCCCAAGCGAGGTCACCTGCAGGGCTCAACCCAAAAGAAAATTGTACATGTAATTTGCAAGAAAGCGAAGAAAGGAATTACTGTTCTCGGGAACAGCGACTTGAGGGGATTTTTGGCTCCCCGAGATCCCCGAAAGCCCGAAAGGTTTGAACATGAACTACAATGTCCCAGGTCAATAACAGCGTATGCGGGAGAATTGATGTTGCTTAGTGTCTTTCCGTTTATTTTCTTCATTCGCGCAAGGTTCCCAGTTAAATCCCCGTAAGCCCCGTCCTTAAATCATAATTAACTCAATTACAAGTGCGAGACACTTCACACTGGAATTCCATCTGGTGGCGGAAAACTGATGATATCCCGTAAATTGAAGTGGTCCCTAGTGTTTGAGGCTGCCTCAGTGTTGTCAGACATGCTCACAACATCCCTGAAGGCTGATTTCAACCAAAGTTTGGTATTGTTTACTCCATGATTTTGGCGCGAATTGTGCACGTGACACAGTTTCGAAATGCCGGAAGACTCCGAAGAGTATTGAATTCGAAGGGAACATAATCTTCAAGGTATTTTATGGTTCAGGACACCTTAATAAGAATATCAATGGCCTGGGAAAACCTGGTCTAACATGTCCCTACAATAACTACTGGGGCTCAGAGAGTGTATTTCTGGGAACCGAGCTCATAACAGCTTTCGAAGAGGTTATGCTAAGTTTTTTAAGTGAAATCTTGTTTAGGAGTGGGGAAAGCCGATTCAGGGAGAAAAAATACTAAATAAATACGTTTAAATATGATTAAATTACGTTTACAATACATGATGATACCCTTACGATTAAATATCCACCCAAACCTTAACATTATATTATGATTACAGTACATTACAGCTGGAAGGTGTATTTAATCATAATTTTCCAGCCTTACCACCAAGTGGGAGCGATATTTCAGAAAACTATACCTCCCTGAATCAATGTACATTGAGTTTCGCTACTGCGGGTTACCACAACATTTTGTCAAATGGCTGATGTACTGAGTCGGACAAAGGTTTCGGGCCAGTCAAAAAACATTAAAAAGCTCAGAAAAACATTGTTTCGTTTCAGCAGTAACGAGAATATTACATATCTTTTGGTGATGTTGTCTTTTAGACCCGGACCGGGACAAGGGCTTTGGAGCAGGGCAAGCGGGTCCAAGGCACCGTGAGGCCGCAGGGAGCGGCGGCGTCGTGGAGGTCGTGGGCAAGGAAGCATGATCCGTAACTATGACATCTGTACCTAACACACCACACAGGCACTCGGCCCGACCCGTCCTACCTGCGGTGGGACGGATCTGAATGCATTATGAGCGGAGCGCGAAGTGCCGAGAAGGGCTACATGCCGTAGGAACGTTGCGGTGTGCGAGCAGAGGACCAGTCCCACTGGTCCAGCTTGGATGGGGATTGCGTGGCAATCCTTTGATATGTATGTTAATCTAGGCATACCTAGAACAGGACATGAGCCATTCTCAGATCAGTCAGATTCATATCCCGTGTGAATGGCACTGCTTCTGTCAGGTGCAAGATGTTATGGAGGAAAACGTGCAGTGTGGGTTACTGGGCATGGTTCCCACTGCAGGTTCCTGGACTTCCAGGGCTCCATGGTGGAAGCCAGATGCCCTGAGCACCCATGCAAGCACCACGTGTTATGGAAAACAGGGTCATCACCCTTAACATGAGGTGCTTGACGGCAGCATTCTTATGCACCTCATGTCAATAATGACCCCTTGTGTGGTTAGCCCACCATCAATGAAAAGCTAGGTCACAAAAAATTAAGCTGCCCAAGATTCAATATATCGACATCCTAGGGATCTGGCATGCCGAGGCCAATAACCACACAAGATGTCATTATTGACATGAGGTGTGTAAGAATGCTGCTGTTAAGCACCTCGTGTTAAGGGTGACCCTTGTTTTCCATAACACATGGTGCGTGCATGGGTGCTCAGGGCACCGATCAATGATCTCGGGAAACTGACAGACTACAACACATGAGGTACGAGTGAGAATTGTTATAGCGTCTGTTTAGAAGAGACTAGCTCAGCTGTAGGCGCTGACAAGAGGCGAAGCTGTCAAATGTGTATTTATAGTTCATAGCCCACTTTCTAATTATCCTGGCTTACTCATATATAATGGACCTTCAACGCTTGCAAGCCCCTTATAATGTGGCCCAGCCTTAACATCAAGTGCCTTGTCATACAACTTCTTATCAGACCCTTATCAGAAGGCCTCGGCATTATGGCCTTATAAGGCGTTATCGAGCCTTATCGGCTTCGGCCAGTTTCTCTGACAGAGGTTGCCGCATCAGTTGAATGCCTTGCTCACGCTGTAAACCTGCTGGTTCGCGGCCCGTGACTGGCCGACAGCCTTCCAGCAGCTAGGTGACCCGCACCATATATAACCTTGCATCTGGGTAGGCAGGGAATGGTATTGTATTACGTAGAGGGGTGCTGTAAGGGAGTTATAAAGCATACAAGGGACTGGTCGGCCGCTTTCGCGGCCTCCCATCCCCTTTCGTTCAATTTATTCATTCAAATCTATGGTGCACTTGGTTGAATTGAGCTGAGTTCAATTGTTTCTCACTCCATGCACGGTGCAAAGAATTGTGAACGTGCATGGGCAAGAAACAATTGAAGACTGGAGAGAAAAATAAATTATCTGAAGTTGGCCAAACAACATTAAAAACCTGGCAGTTTCCATGAGTGGGACGGAGCCCTTTGTTTGCCTTGCAGGTGGGAGAATTGTTGCGCCAGGGCGGTGCCTGTCAGATTACTGTCAGAGGTTATTGGAATGGTGACGGCAAGCTGCCGTGAACGGGGAAACTTTAACGGTGAGAAAAGCGGAGTTTGGCATTGTGTACATTTTTATAGGCGCGCCTGCTTAAAGTTGATCATGGGGCCAAAAGCCCCGAGGAAGCGCCGTTTATTGAGCGTTTCCAAAGGTCTGGACGGAGCGCTTCCAAAGCCTCGGGCCTGATCTCCCAAAAGCGGAGTTTAAAAAGCTTCGGACAGACAGGCTTAATTTTATAAGTAGGGAGATGCAGTGGCAGTATTCAGTAGCTAGGTCGATAAGTAAGAGATGATGATGATATGATGTTCCATTATTCTTGCTGCAAGCCATTCACCGGCTTATGTCAGAGTCTAGTGTTACATCAACTGTATCACTAATTGTAATCATCCAGGTGATCGATCGTGATCCTCCGAAGAGAGATTGAAAGGTAAAGTGAAAGGAAAGACAAGAAGGGCGAGAGGGTCATAGCGTGTAGTGAGGGAGGCCTGCAAGGAAGAGTGCTTCATCGATAGCCGGGTGGTGCCAAACCCGAGGGTGAGCTCGAGACGCTGTCGTCGATACGCGGGGTAGGCGAGGAGGAAGTGCGGGACGGTTTCAGGGGTGGAGCCCAGGACGCTGTTCGGGGATAGGACGAGGCCGAAGCAGTACAGCAGGTACGCGTTACGGCCGATGTGCGCCGCGCGCAGCTGGCCGAGTACGCTGCATTGGGGGCGAGTGAGTCTTTTGTACATGCGCGCTACCGTGCTGGCTGTTGAAGAGGGCGAGGCAGCGGTAAAGTGGCCCACTCTATGCTCCACCGGGTCGGAACCCTGCCGCTGCTTTGCTGACGGGGAGCGGGGTTTCAAAGCGTGATGCGCATGGAGTACGCCGTCTGGGAGCCGAGGGCCGCCACTTTCGCGCGCGTCGACAGTCTCTTGCGATGCCCACATGAGTGGGGACCCAGCGAAGCTGGACTTGGTGGAGAGGGCGGTGGTGGAGGGCGTGGAACAGCGCGACGAGGTACTTACTGGCCGTGCTGTGGCTTTGGGGCGGTTGAGGCCGTAGATCTCAGGCTGACAGTCCATGAAGATGTCGACCTCCCTCAGTCGCCGGTGCTGCTGACGATTTCCAGCGCGAGGATGGCGCCCGTGATCCCCGATTCGAAAGCCGTGTGCTCCTCGATCGTCCCTAGGTGCTTCGTCCGGCGACCCGTCCGTGAACACGCAGCTACCCCTCTATGCCCGATCCTCTCCATATACCTCTTCGCCTGATCTTTCGTAGGCTTCAGGGTGCCAGCTGGCGGGCGGGCGATGACGAGCTGGGAGGCGATGGTCTCGAACTATTGAAGAAGGACGGGGAATGCGGCGAGGAGGTGGTGGATGGCGGAACGGTGAAAGGGAGAGATGCGGCGACAGCGGCGTACGACGTGGTGGATGGGGTTGGAAGGAGGGAGGGTGACAAGACGCGCGCCAGCGTTGAATGCCGACCGGTTATGACAGATGTAAACAGGGAGGAGGTTGGAGTGAAAGTCGAGGGCGTCCGCCGCTGTGCTGGTGGTGAGGCGCGCGGCTTGCCGCGGCTTTCCCAAGCGCTTTGGCCATCCACACCGTCCCCGACTTGCGCACGTCTTCGCTGGAAGAGACCGGCTTGTACCACACCGGTAGGGCATACGCCATGCATGGGACAACGACCGTGAGGAGGAGCTTTCGCACATAGAAATGGGGGAGACCGAAGGTGGAGGAGGCGATGCGAGAGGGCAAGGGCGGCTTTGGTACCCCGTTTCGGCGCTATCTCGACGTGTTGCGGAAGGACCGCTTCATATTGCAGTCTAGGTAGTATGACTCTAAGGAGCTTGACACTGGTCGGCGCCTCGACGAGAATGTTGCCGATGGTGAGGGGGACTGGGCGGTAGTGCTCTTTGTGGCGGGACCTAAAGTGAACACCACCCTCCTTTTAGACTTCGCGAATCCGCTCCCCAGGCGGCCGACGTTCTGGGCACACTTGTCCTTTGCGCACTGAGGCGGAGCATTAATTCTTTTTCCAGAGTCAGTTAAATGAAAGAAAGAGACAAAGGAAAAGGACGCGCATACCAAACTTCACTGTCCACGCACGATCTTATCGACACCAAACACGACGCGCTCGTCGTCGCGCTCGTCCACGCACTACGGAAGCACCAGCACGCAGTGCTCGTGCGCCACTTCCTGTCGTGCGTGTCGTTGGGGTGCAACGGGAAGTGGATCCAACCCCCCGAGTCCCATTTTCTCCGACGCGCCACGCGGGAGATAGATCGGGCGGGTCGACGCAGGCAGCAGGGAAAGGTCTCTTCTTCGCTGGTCAATGCAGAGGCGGGCCGTGCCCCGAGTTTGAGCGTAATGACGAATCCGCCTAGAAGAAACACGTTTTCAGGCTGAACCAGTAGAAGGAGGGAAAGAAGAGGGCTCACCCGCATCCTGCACAAGATGGTTCGGATGCACGGCGCTTTGTGCCCACAGCGTCGGGCTCGCGAAAAAGGATTTGTGCCGGTGTACACTGCCTTTAGTCGTTATGAAAATCTAGAACGACAGGAAGAGAGATGGAACGCACCCAGCATCGTATACTCCAGCGCGCCCGTGCCCTACCTTGCGGTACGGCGTACCAAAAGCCGGTCGACGGGCAGGGCGGCAGGGACGTGGTCGGTGTGCGGGCTCAAGTAATCGAGGCAGGACCCGTCCTTGTCAGCGCGCTTGGGCCGGTGGTTGCGGGCCTTGGCATTAGCGTCGGGCCTGGTCCCCTCGGTGCTGGTATCGTTTGGGTCTGGTCCTTGCCCTTGCCCTTCGGCTACCTCTTCCATCTGCTGGGCACCGCTCCGTCGAAGACAGAAGCACGCGTAACAGGCGAGGAGGGTGTCCCATTGCACGAAGGGTGTGGTAGGTTTCACGGGAAAGGGATCAGACTAAATTCTCGATTGCGTCGGGAGAGAAGCTAATCCCATGCGAGCAAGTGCACCCAACACTGTAGTCTGCCCTAGGAAAGACATGAAATGACAGATGCAGCAGTCGACGTCCTGAACCGAAGTGCTGCTATATCCTCAGACAGGACCGCTGTAGCATTGTGTACTACCACTGCCTATTAACGTGCTAATAGCATTTCTAGCTGGGGACCCACAAAAGCGGCGTCTGCGCCGTTCACTTTATGGGTTCAAACAATCCGGCCGCACATGGAACTTGACGTTGGATCGTAAGCCGAAGGATTCTTTTGGCTCAACGCCGAAACTTGCCTTTATGTCTTCCGCAAGAGGCTGATGTGGCAGAAATTGGATGAGGCGTATAGACTGCAAATTGAACAATCTTAACTTCGTCTTTGTGTGGGATAATTCTATTTGGCAACCCCGCTTCTTTGGCAACCCCATCGCTTCGGAGGGGGTGCCAAATAAAATCTGGCACCCCAAGATTATGTACATCGAGATAAGATTGATTATCTGACCTTTCTGCGCTCAATGGCTCATTGCAGAATTACAAACACCGTCCGCTGCACTTCACCGGTTCTTTCGAGAGTGGGCAGAGTCGATATCAGCAGAAATGCAGGCATTCCCAAAAATTTCTGCCAAGTTAAACTCTGCCTCAGCCTCTCCGGAGAAAAATCATCTGTAAGTCTCGTTCAGTGGCGATTTTGGCACCGATTTTTTCTGTTTGTTGGCCCTTAACGCATAGATTAACGAGCCTACACAAGACACTCGAACAAGTACATTGCAACTAAGAAATTTTTCTCTGAGCAAATCAGTGCGTTGATGTCCTGCGCATGCAACAGCATGATTCAAGGCCCATGACCTGAAAGGAAAGGGGTCAGAATTTTCCCTGGAGCGAGTGTATTTTGGGTGGCTAGGCCAATGTAATGTTCCACAACGCTAAAGAGGCATCAAAGGAGATGAGATTTGCGGGGCCGGTCCGAAAGATATGCGAACCGGGGGTGTTGCCAAATAGAACATTTCTATTGGCAACCCCAAACTTGCTGGCAATGAGGTTGCCAAATAGAGGTGGCCCGCCGGCCCCTTGCTCGGGAAGCGTGTATTGAAATTGAAATTGAGCACTACAAGTGACGCCGGCAGTACACAAACTATCTTCACATCATCTATGGCTCCTTCCACCTCTCCTACCACCAAATGTCGCATTGTTTGCGCGGTACCGAAATTTTGCTGCCCCCAATACATCTCTATGAAGTCGGATCTGAATAGCTAAAAATGACCGGAATGACCAAGGCTATCCATTGCCGGTGCACGTGCCTCAGAAAATGGCTCTGGGACTGCGCTGGAATGTGTTCGAAAATGTAAAGGAATGCAATAAGGTCACGTGTTTTAAAATGTAAAGCAATGCAATATCATCACGCCTTTCAAAATGTAAGGGAATGCAATAGGGTCACGCGTTTGAAAAAAAGGAATTCGATCGGATCACGCGTTTGAAAATGTAAAGCACTGATTGGCCGCTGGAGAGGTCAATATTGTGTCTGAGCAGGATCTGAGTGGCTCAAAATGACCGGAATATCCAGGGCTATCCATTGTTCGCGCGTGTGCCTCAAAAAATTGCTCTGGGACTGCGCAGGAATTGAAAGTGTTCGAAAATGCAGAGAATTGGGGACATCATGCATTTCAAAATGTAAAGCAATGCCCTAAGGTCACGCCTTTCAAAATGTAAAGCACTGATTGACCGCTGGAGAGGCTAATATTGCCTCCGAGCAGGATCTGAATAGATCAAAATGACCGGTTCAAAATTGTAACGGTGCGCTCTCGCGCTCATTATATTTCTTTCTATCTGCATACACAATTTCTTTCCTAACGTCACGCGTTTCAAAATGTCAAGGAATTCAATGAGGTCACACCTTTCAAAATGTAAAGGAATTCAATCAGGTCAAGTGTTTCAAAATTTAAAGTACTGCAATATTGCCTCCGAGCAGGATCTGAATGGCTCAAAATGACCGGAGTGACCAGGGCCATCCATTGCTGGCGTGCACGCCTCAGAAAATTCGTTTCACCCGGGACGCAATACTACGTGTGCATCAGGAGTATGTTGTTGTGAGCATGACATGTATAGATTCGAGACTCTCGGACGCGATTCCCTCATTTATTTCGTGTTCATTTTCTGTCTGCCTAGTCAATTCATGGTATACAATGCCACTAACATTGCTATTAGCATTTACCCTCGCAAACGCCACCATATATGAGCTCAGATTAGTAACCAAACAGGAACCTCGGGTCAAGCATTTCTTGAACGGAACACGGGGATAGCATAGAACAGTTCCGGGACATCATAAGCATATTTTGCCACAAGTGCTATGTTGGGTCGGGAGTTGATCATGGCTTTCAAAAACTCTGTATCAGAGAAAATTGCCATGTCGCTTTGCAAAAGCGGGGTGTTGGAGAATAGATGGATAAGAAACGATGTGCATAATTCAATCAGTGAGGTGTGGGGATCCACTCAATCTTTTGGGTAAAACACTCTCCAACCTTTCAAAAGTGCAGCACCATATCTCTTGCCGCCGCTGAAATTTGGAATCAGAAGGCCGAGAACAGCGCCGATATCTACTACAAGGTGAATTATACGATTTTTGTCTCTGAAACTCTTGTTCATTTTGCAACGGCTCAAAGAACAGCTTACTGCGTACTTGAATGGTCTGTACAAGGACTCGGCCGATATCCGACAGTCCTGTGCTCAAGCGCGGGGCCAAACGGAGCCTCTGCGCCTGAGTCTACAAGGCCCGCATCGTACAAATAAAATCGTGGACGCGACATCTGGTCCTCTTGTTCCGCATCGGGTCAATACTGGGTTTGAACCGTCATTTAATTCTGCCGGGGGTTCGAGGCAAGTTCAATTTCATGGGTTATTTTCCACCGGCGAGCTGAACTTCTTCAGTTCAATGCTTTCGACAGTGTCCGCGTCGAAAGTCCTACAGTTTGCAGAAACTCACAATGTTCCGCTGGCTGCGGCGACGCCGCCGGCGAGATCAACCATCGAAATCAGCCAGAAACGCTCTGCGGATGGCGAGCCTGCTGGTCAGCCACCTAACAAGCAGCCGAAGACGCATACATGCATTCGCTGTGGCACCACAGCAGGATGCAGTAGCCGGCGAATTGGTATAAGATTGAGAGGGTGGGATTTTGGCACCTTATGTAATCACATCACGTGACCGTCGGAATGGCCAAATCTTGGCCCTCGGAGAAATTTTTATTGATATTTTTATTTCTCTAACATGCTGGGTCACTCATTGGATGCAAATTCACTTAATAAACACTCTCTGAGGCATAGTAGTCATGTTTCAGACTTTGGAGGAGGTTTTGGATGTTACTGTGCCAAGTTTGGCTTGCTGAGCACAGGCTTAATTGGCAATAGGGCAGCTGCAGAAGGGATGACTAAAGTGAAACACACCAAATCGAGGTATTTGGGAATGGAAGCAGGGAGATAAGGGTGTGAAGGGTATTGGCGATCCGGACGCCTCGGGGACCAGCGCGCGGGTGTGGGCGTCACCAGCTCTGGCAAAAGCTCTGGAGAAAGCCATTGAGGCGCGGGGGCGCTCGGAAGCGTGGACGGCTTCAGCATCTGATTCACATGCCGGGGGTTGTGCGCCACGAGCTCGTGGGGCGTCTGGAATTCCTCCCCACAATCTGTCGGGGGATCAGGACAAAGCAATTGAGACCTGAGCTCGAATTGCTGACCTTGGTAGGCGCAATATATTTTTTGGAGAGTATGCAACTCGCTGTGCGCCAGAAGTGCTTTCCAGTCCGTGAACTCTTTCCCACATGACCACATGTCTGCACAAAGAAATAGCCTCAGAAATACCATTACATAGGGCTTTTCACTTACAAACGGCCTTTCCGTCTTCAGCACATGTTCGCGCATAATACTATTTCGGACTGGGTAGTCGCACTGTATAACAGTGTATTACATCCAATCCCGTTCCAAAAAGACCCGGCCATGTTCTGCTGTGCGAAAGGTGAAAGGAGGCGGGATCAAGCCAGCGCCAAGTCCCGGTGATGAAAAGATTTGGCTAAACAGCATTTCAATGTATTTCTACAGCCTCGGAAAAATCGGTTGAAATATTCTGGAAGGAATACCATTCCGGGCTCAATTATTAGATCAGGTCGCGCCTGTTAGTTGAGACAACACGTGGGGGCAACCCTACGGCGCGGAAACGACGGGTGGCATCAATCACATCCTCCCCCGTCAGTGTGTTGAAGTTAGTCGGAGCCTGTGGCTTATGTCCTCCAACTCGCGGTACGCAGCGGCAGCACCCTCTGAGAGGCCAAGCAGTGTCGCGAGATTATGGGCGCGGTGGGTAGGGACGGTGGGAGGGAGAAGACGCGGTGGCATGCGAGGGCGGAATGCACTCGGGGTCCCGGAGCCGACCAAGACTGGAGAGCCATTCACCAGTTCGGACAATTGAGGCACTGGGAGGTGACGGCACAGGAGCGGGGGGGAGACAGCGGAGGGGAGGAATGAGTACATGCAGGAGGGCTTTTCGGAGATGTGGGCGGTACAGGGTATCAAAACGGTTCCCAGCGTGTTCCCACTATGAGTAAGGGGAGGTTAGGAGGAACTCAGAGTCACAAAGAAATTGATAGTAAAACGTGCTCACCACACAGCACACCCAACAATTCGTGTGAATAATTGCAAACGTTAGGCATAAGTATCATTGATATCGATTCCACCGTTTCTTGGGGAATGTATTTCTCCTCCAGCGCTACAACAGTTTTAAACACACCCGCGATATCCCCGGCCCAGCTACGGCCGCCAAAAGTTGGGTGAACCGCCCGATGGATCAGCGTTCCACAACCACTGGATTTTCGTGGTATTTGTGGCCGTGGCTGAGCGGATGGCTCAAGTAGGCCCAAAGACAGAGTCTGCAATGGGGATGGGCGAAGTTCAGAGAAATCGGCGGCAGTCAAAGGTTGGTCTACGAAGATGGATACACAGCCGAGTGGAGTCAATACACCCGGGAGGTCCGAGTTGGACTGGATGGCAGACGTTTGCATGGAGATACGGGAACAACGTGGCTCTGTTTGGGCATGTTTCGTTTCGTCATGTGATTCACTGTATTTGCTCGGGGAGGCTGTGCTGTCGAATCAATTGCGGGCAACTTGTTATGTGTGCAAAAATTGCCTTGAATCAAAACAAAATTTCTCGGCCGTCTCGGTCAAAAATTCCGTCTCCGGGGCCCGGGAATCAGCATTTGAATACGGCACCTTGTTTGGACTCTCATTGTCGCCCAGACCCGTTCCGTCGAGGCCTGGAAACAAATTCCAACGGGACGGGAACGGGACGGCTGAGGGAGCCGACGGCCGTTGGAATGACGGCCGTCACGGCACAACGGGTCTGCGGGATTTCAGTAAAATTGCTGTAATGCAGCTGTAAGGGATAGATTATGTTCGCCTAGATTAGATGCCAACACCGCCGTCATTTCACCCTCCTATCACGCGGCACCGCCTTCGGCGTACTCGGCGTGCTCTCTCTCTTCACACTTTGTTCAGTATTGAGAGTGACATTGTGCATTATTTAGAACTCCCTTTATTCACTCTTCACACCTTGTTCAGTATTTAGATAGTTCTTTAATTACCTTAAGTAGACACTCGGACACCGGTACAGTATTTAAGTACCGTACAATTACGATCAAATCGACACAACATGTATATAGGCAAACATGTGATGGGGCCGAAAAATCCTCCAGCACTGCCCATCAACAAATCCTGATTATTTCGGCTCATGTACTATGTCTGTGGACGGGGGGCAAAAATACGTTTGTTTTTTCCTGTTGCTAAATAGCACTAAGTCATCGAGGGATCCAGAGGCTGGGAAGTCGACACGCAGTGGGCGCCAAATGGTGTGGAGAATTGAGGTCGAAACAAGGGAAATTGCCATGTCGACAACTTACGAGGGGAAAATTAATCAAGCCGAGAAAATTGAGAGAATAGGAGGAAAACTGCTGACAAAAATGTGATCTACCACCAAAATCGAAAAATCCTTCTCCATAAAACCCGTACCTAATGGTAGCGGGAGGCTCCAACCGTCATTTCCATTTTCCGAGAAATTGTAGGGCAGGTCACTGCCGAAGAACCAAACAGCCCAAATATAGCAAAGAATCCGATTATTGAACCGAAAAGCGTTTCTTTATATCATCAGGCAAGGCATAAAGTAACGAAATAATGAGACTTATGCACAGCATCCCGCCCTTCAGCTGTAAAAGGGGGATTACGAGGAGGAAAAGGCCGGCGACAATGCTCGGGGGGAATGCGAAATTGAACAGCAAAACAGGACAAATACTGACGCCGCTTCGACACCGTAGACTTGGAGCGCCCCATGTTTGACGGCCCACGGAATTTGGAAGTAAGCTACGCCATAGCCTTGAAGGGAAAATTCCTCAGCTGCAATCAGATTCAATTGCCGGAGTACTTGCCTCCGAGAACGTGCGCGAGGTCAAAAAAGGCACTGATTTCGCCCTGAAATTTGACATCAGCGGAAGGCACACGATGAAACGTGAATCCAAACTAGACTCTGCCTGCGAGCAGCAACAGTGTGGCGAGCACGTTGCCGCAGGCAGACTGGTACTTCTCGGATGCTGTGCAAGGGCTGCGCGCGGAGTTTGAAATTTTGAGTGGCGTGAACAGAGTGGCTGTGCAAAGCCATCACTTCTCTCTAAAATTCGCCGTCTCGCTACAGCCCTCTGGCACCATTTCTGTAAAATCTGAAGAGACAGAATTCAAGATACATAAAATTCAAATGTATCACTCCTTTGAAATTTTTCAAACCGACCAGAATTGAGCTCAGAATGACAGTGAAGGAAAAAATTTAAACTCTGCGTGCAGCCCTTGCACAGCATCCGAGAAGTACCAGTCTGCCTGCGGCAACGTGCTCGCCACACTGTTGCTGCTCGCAGGCAGACTGGTGACGAGTCTAAATCCAAACATGACGTTTTGGGAAAGTGTTGCTGCAGTATGCGAGGACTGCCACAGTGCTGCCGGGGAAAAATTAAATCTCTGCAAGTTTGTACAGTATACATACATATGTTGAACCTACTTGATCATGATTCTTCGACGTGCCATCAGAAACCATGAACAATTATGCGCAGAAATCGAACGTACGTGGTTTCCGCGATTCCCCAACCCATAATCAGTCCACCAACACTGAGGTGATTCTGGAACGAAGCGCCCAACATGACAAAACCGCAGATGTATAATGGGATGGTGATATGACAGGCCCTGTAATCTCTCTCTCAGGGAATTATGCCCTCGCAGACAGGAGACAAGATGCACCAAAGACGGCTCTCGGCTTCGAATACACCGCCATTACGCCGGATCGAGAGGTTCATAATCCAGTCATTAGTGTAACGACCAATAATCTCTCCTAGAAACACAGCCACCTGCCCGAACCTTTTATCACTGAACTTTTAGGGATTGATGTAATGACGAGCTTATGACGGGGGTACCGTACATTCCAGCAATGGCGAAGGGCGAAAGACCAAAGCCAAGTGGAGGGGGGGTGCCTAGGAACACAGCATTTGTACATGTCAGCAAACTTCAGGCAGGGACCGCACAAGCTCACATTGACACCAATCCCAAAGCCAAACATCATGCCCTGTTGACTCTATTGGTGTGGTGGCAGAAATACAAACAAACCAATGCCACTTGCCTCGAAAAATAATATTCCGATCAGCTGCGGGCGCCACACAATGCGGAGCGGGGATGCGATGGCTTGGTACCATGAGTCACGGTACTTCGCTATCTTGATTCCTGTGAGACCGAGAAGGGTTTCTACCCAGTAGCGTAGACCCGTCGTCGGAGGTTCCGGGATGGGCTTGAGACCTCTATCATACATCCTGGCAAATCAAGGGCTAAGTACAGGGGAATTTACATCACATGGTGAAGACCCACGTCTCTTTCCCAAACACAAGGATCAAAAGACACACAATGGCACTGTAAATGGTGCCGATACCGTACGCCCACCGCCATGTCGTGCATGTGACGAGGAATCCGAATACAAACAGCGACAAGAACGGGGATACAATGTATCCGAAGGTCCATATGTTGAGCTGCGCCAGGCTTATGTGAAGCATGTGGGATTTGCGAAAGACAGACCAACCTTTCGAGCCTGGAGATGGAACGGATACATGTCTGTAACAACGTAGAGACCCTTAAGAAACATTAGGACTGGCTCAAACTGCGCGGAAAACAACAGGAGGTACATACGGTGATTTGCGGGGCCGACCTAGATGGTTGATTGAATCTTAATGAGCGAGAATCAGAAAGGGTCGAGGTAGAATCTCGTATGAAAAGAACCCCGCCAAGCATCTCATGGCTGAAAGATTAAAATTAAGATTGGTGCAGGACGAGGCGGTAGTGAAAACATCCCTGGAAACGTATTCAAGTTGGGAGCCACCGTCGCCCCCAGCATAAATAGTAACCCCAAAACCTAAAGGAGCACATTTTTGAATGGATGGACTCACCGGGTCTACGCCACGCTCACCTGGGACCAGAACAGAATTGGAAGGCGACCGTATCTCCGGATCAGAATCACCGCGAAGAGTCCTCCCCACCCTGTTTGAAATAGAATCAGATTGCGGTTGCGAGAAATAATCACTGAACTGACCGATGAGGAAGATGCTCCAACTGTAGCCATGGCCAATCAGTAGAGGACTCGGGGCTCTACGAAGGTGGATGGAACTCACTTTGAAGTGAGATTGTTTATCTCATCGGGGGTGGTTTTGTATTGTTCGGCAAGGGCAAATATCGCAGTAATGCCTGGTAGTGGCAGAGGGGAGTTTAGAATTGGGGGGGGGGGGGGGGGGCAGTGCAATTGCAAGTGCAGGCCATACCTATACCAGAATCAAAGTCCGGAACTATGCTGGCCAGTGTGATAATGAACAATTGGAGTGCCTTCTGTCCCGGGCTCCAATTCTGAAGGTCCAGCAGGGAATCCGTGGGCTGCGGCCAGAGCACCTTTGTTCCATCTTGAGAAAGTTTGAGCCCGATCACGAGCGTTTCGCCGAACACGGTTTTTGCCTGCCTAAAATTTTGATAAATCAACGTATTTCAGTCTCTTAGAAAGGGAGTTTACTCTGGGTCGATGACCAGGTGTCCCGCGTGACGCTCATGGTATGTAAGCAGGTCAATTTCTCCGCTTTCGCTAGAACTGCCCGTGTTCGGAATGAGTGCGTAGAGGAAGAGGGAAGAGGCGCGATGCTCCGATTTCAAATCGGATCTTTAACTTCCGGACTGGGTTTCCCATGGAGCTTCGGTATCATTAAGGAGTGTGACATTGTGTGGGTAAATGCGAAAGCCTCGCCTTGGAACCACACAAAATGTCGGAGTCAATCAGGCCCCCGGTCACTACCTATTAGGTCGGTCAGATTTTCTCCGACAAAAATCACTAATTTACTCTATGAATTTGGCTCAAAATGTACTGATTTACTCTATTTCCGACCAAGGTGTTTGAAAAGCGCTGATTTTTCTTCTCTGGGCCGTATTTGGCTCCTGGCCTGCTGCTGGCGCTCTTGGGACCTCTTAAACAAATATTTGCAACGTCTACAAAGCATACAAAGTGGTGTTTACTTTCTACCGCACTTTTTGGCCTTGCCTGCAGGTGCTTTTTTGTCATGAGGCTTTGCTGTAACATTACTCTTGCGGTTCTTTGGCCCCGAGTCATTTGTCTTCTGCTTCTTGACTGTGCCACGCGGGGCTAGGGATCCCCACCGTAACCGTATACGGTTACGGCCGTACACTTTACGGGCCTTTACGGGTCGGGTTTGGGGCCCATACGGTACGGTTATGGGCACACCCATAACCGTAACCGTAAACCGTATTTATGGTCATTGAGCGGCGTCCAGCAGGGGTAGGAGGTAACATGCACAGCTGAATTAACAATTTCTCACCTTTTTGGAGTTGTGAAAAGCACTTAGGTCTATCCCACAGCTAACTTCATTGCTCCCTGTCGAGTTTGATAAAAACCCGTACCGTAACCATAACCGTATTGGGCACGTCAGAGGGCCTTACGGGACGGTACGGGTTACCGTACAAACCTAACCGCCATAACCGTATACCATATTGTACGGTTACGGTGGGGATCCCTATGCGGGGCCTTCAGCCTGCGCTTCTTGGTTCTGCTGCCTTCATCAGGTTCCTCGTAATCCTCTTCATCTTCGTTTGCGGAGTCTTCACCTGCGTCACTGACGTCCAGAATGCAATACTGATAGGGTTGGAGCAGGAAGTGTCGCCTTCAGAGCGTACAGCATACTGCTAATGGCATTGAAAGCGTCGGAAACCTGGATTGGGACATCTTTGTAGACCTTGTTCGCACAAATCCATTGAGAAGGATCAAATGGAACAGTCGTCGGCAGTCGTCTCGAGATCGATGACTTTGGCCATCAGAGAAGCAAAAGCGCTGAAATGCACGTCAAGTGAAAAATTTGACGCGATGTTGTGGTATGATTTCTGAAGGCTCCTGACGGCCACAAATTCTCGTGGAATCCATGCCAAACCCACATACTATTTCAAAAAAATTCTCGCGCTCCGCGCGATTCACTCTATGCCCGACGGACCTGGCCCATTTCAAGCCTGTTTTACTAGCTATCTAAATTTTCGTTGACGGTAAATTACGTGCGCAACAATTCTGGGGTCGGCCCTCCCTCGCACCCATGGTTGCGCCGCCGCGGCCGCAGACACACGTCAATACCAACGTTGGGCACATGTCTTCTCGTGGTGCTCCGCTCAGTATCCCGGACGCCTCCTTCGCGCATGATCAGGATTGACGTTCGGCCGCCGGGAATGAAAACACCCAGCGGCAGCAAGTAGTCCGGTGTCTAAGCAACATTTTTTAAAGAGCAGTGAGAGGGGTGGCATAGATTTGAAAATGCACTGAAATCTAGATCCTGCGCAATGAAACTTACAACTTTGAGGCGACCAAAGTGGGAAGTTGGCAGGGCCTCGCACCTTTGTTTTTGTTTCTTCTTTTTCCTTTTTCTCTCTCATCTCTCGCTCTCGTCTCAGTATCTTAGCCACCCATGATAGTCTATATTACGACAACACTACATTCTCTTTTCAAAGTCTTGAGCCAAATACAAGTCATATAAAAAATGCGGGTATCTGGTGCCCTCTGGTACACCTGTGAGTCCATCGTATCAAAAGATTGGCCCGATTGAACAGTGATAGCTAATATTACAGCCGTCCTGCTCAAAACACGGATATTTTCCCAATCAAGCAATTTGATTGGCCATCAGAAAATCCGAGGAGGCCATGCCCTCCGGACTTTCAATGCCAATATAATGAGCATATTCTCAAGGAAAACGGTTGAGAATTTATCTCAGGAGAGCCATCCGACGCAAAATTCATTGAAAAAAAAACAAAAAAAGGGGCCGCGTTCCGCAAACAGCTGTAATCTGCTTCCGTAAATCTCCCAGTTTCGAGACCGAGTTCGTGAGGGGATTTGCTACACCGATAAGTGGGATCTCGATGCCCCGGCGGCGAAGAAATAGGCCAATTTTGAGGGAGTTTTGATACTCCAGGGATGTATTGGAAAAAGATAATACAAAGAAAGGGTACTCGATGCCCAAAGTGGCGGGAGCTCGATGCCCGAAATGTAAAGGAAACTTGATGCCCGAACTCAAAAACAACTGGTAACTCGATGCCAGGAAATAAATGGGAGCACGATGCCCAAAACGAGTGGAGGGGGAACTCGATGTCCAGAGAAAAGCTTGGAACTCGATCCCCAAGGATATATGTCACAAAAATCCGAGTCCATCACATCTTCGCCTCCATTTGTTCTCTATTATAACCTTCGGGGATGATACTGGGTCGTATAATTTCCTCGAGAGCAGCTAGAAATTTGTCCTCGCTCGCCTGTGAGTGGAACGGATTCCTATGGCGCGCCACGGCGGGATGCCGTATACGGTGCCCCAAATCATCTAGCATGGCGTCGGCAAGAGCGTCGCTACCCTTTTCCAACGACCGCCGTAAGGGTTCGTGGGATGTACCAAGCGGAGCCGATGTCAAACCTCGACCCGTCATCATCCACTCACTAAGTTTGCCGCCGTACGCAATCTTTCTCGAGTCTTTTATTCAATCCTGAATCCGAGGGATTAAGATTGCTTCGGGCTCCGAAGAGATGTATAGAATACGCGGCCGCCCTACAACGTTAAGTACGCGCCGGAGGAATTTATTGGCGATGTACCAGTGTATTTTCTACTGGCGATCATGGAAAAACAGGTATCTAGACCTTCCTCAAGAATCATGAATACGTCAATCGTTGTTAAAATCTCCGTCTCACCCGTGACGGATTTGCAGAGCATGTGTGCGAAGAATCGCACGAAGAATCTCATGACTAATTCAAATTAATACATTTAGTATCTTGGCCAATGAAAAGAACTTATCCTTGATTCAATTTACCATGCAGGGTTGTTTCTGTGTAAATATGTTGTTGCGAAATCACAACGACAACGCGGGAACTCAACTTCAACCCATTCCCATTGCAGGAAATTGAATAAAGAAGTTCATTAGCATGTTAGCTGAATTACCGAGATGTTTCAAAGCATTTTCTAATCACCCCCATGCGCCTCGACGGGTTGAAGAAGCGCAGATAGCGGTCGATCAGTGCCATCACTCACAAATCACCGGAACAAATTGCCGATGTCAAAATGTCAAAATGCGAAAATTGAACCTCGACAGACGACGTTGGTGTGGTGCGATATCTGTGTGTCGTTCTTCTTTGTCTTTTCTTTTTTTTTTTACTGAAGCTGTGGCAACCATTCGTATTACGATTGCCGCGTCGATCGAGATGCCCGTGGCGTCGCTGCGCATCAACCGCCGTCTGTACCGGATTGCCGGCGCGACGGCCGTGACGATCACCCAGGCGGAGGTGCGCAATAAACTGCCTTTTCGAATCTTTTATTCATTTATTTCGCCATTGTCGTCAACTTCACCCCGTCCCCCGTCGGCCCCTGGGTGTCCCTCGCCGACGACACGCAGTTCGGCTTCGGGCGCGTGGAGCAGATTCCCGCCATCCTCGTGCGGACGGGTTGTTGGTGACAGCACTAGAGTTTACGAGGTGGAGCGCGCCGCTGGGCACGCTCGTGTTCGTCAGGTTTTCTGGGCTCGCGGTGGAGGCGCGGATGCAGTATGCGCTGTTCGGCGCGCGGTGGGCGGGTGGGGATTTACCGTCCAGATACTGGCTTCTTCTCCGCCGGCGCTTCGTCTGCGGGGTCAGCGGCAAAAGGCCTCGGGTACCGACCGCCCTGCGGCCAATCCTCGGCACCGACGCGTCCGATGGGCAACTCCTCTTCCTTACGCACGCTCACGCCTACGCATACTTCCCCCCGCTCTTCGTCGACTCATGGCGTCCACAGAATTCATCACTTTGGAAGCAGACTTCCATCGCCTCGTACCTCCCACTCATACTCGTCCCCGCTATGATATCCTACATGCCTTCTGCTATCATTATCGCCTGCCCTCCACGCATGCCCCACACGATACGTGCGCGCTGCCGCGCTCCTTACATTGCCTTGGTTTTCCTTTCTGTTTCATTTACTTACTGCTCATCCCGCTACTTTTTGGGGCGCGCACATCCTGCTTTAATATCCTCGTCTTTGCGAGATGCATATGGCTCCCCAGAACCCGCAATGCCTAACCCACCGACCCCCGTCCACCTTTTCAACAGCACTCTCGCCGACGACCAAGCTCAAGGAAGGGAGTTGGTTACCTATAGCAACAGTCTCATCGTTCTTATGGAGTTTCCGTGGTACGTGTTTTTTTCCTTCCATCTTTTGGGAGCGGTAACAAGTGTGAAACAGGCCTCGTCTCAATGGTGACCGCCTCAGCCCGACCGCCCTCGTTGAATTTGTTCAAACCCAAGGCACCCATTGGCCCTGTTTCTGCAGCCCAATTCAGCACCGCAGAATTTCGAGCTCCGTTGTGATTGAGCAAGACGACTGCTTTGCATACGGTCACTATACCCCTACGGGAAATGACACACCATTCTTTCAACGACTGAGCCATCCTTGTCTCCGATCTTTCACACTGTTCTTGCTGTGGATCTTGTATTCAATCTCATTCGTTCTATTCGGGCCGTGGTATCAACACGTATTCGTGCAGTTATCATTTCAGTTTAAACAGTCCATCTTCTTCCGCATTTCTTTTCCGGTGCCAGTTCAATCCCTGTATACTGCACTATCCTCGGGACGTCTAGTCACTGTTCAACCACGTCGCTCGCTATTTGGCAAACCTTTCAGTATTTTCGCATTGGTGAAGCATATTGTTTCAAATGCTTATGCGCATCTGGCTTTAGTGCATCGTAGTGCTCTTATTGACTCAGATGAACCTCGAATTCCCATTTTATCGCTCTGTTTGGGGTGTCTGGGATTCCGAGAGGCATCCCATCAGCGAGCTTTGCCCTTTGAGCTCTGCTCTGGGTGGTATGTTCGGGACTTCTCTCGGGATTCCCAGACACCCAGGCTTTCGTTGAGTACTGGGGTTGACCCGTCGGTATCCCGTTCAGCGCTTTAGCGAATGGGTGAGGCTTCGGGTCAACTTCATACCCAACCCGCAGATTTAATTGAATCTGTGTTCAATCTATATCTCTTCTCCCCACATACCGGTTCGGCGGAGTAGCTGATTTATTCAGAATTTTCCCTCAAATTCAACTGGAACTGGATGGCGGTGCTGATCACAGGGCTCTACCCGCAGGCACAGAGTAGCACTTACGGATCTGGGTTACATATGTGTGTGGGCAATGAGGGAAGAAATAGACTCGGCCCGAGGCCCGCCGATGTCTGCGGGGGGGACGGTTCTGTCCGCAATTTTGCTGACAGTCCGCTCAACACGTCAATTTTGCCATGGGTTTTGAGCCGAGGTCAGCACGTCGTTCGGAGTGGTTCGACTTGGTTCAACGATTTGTCACGGTGTGACAAACCTCTCCCTCTCACACCACCCATCCGCCTGCGACGCCGACACCCCACCGGAGGTATGAGCATTTATCAACGGTGCAACCATGCGTCGGTGCCCCCGAGGCCGCACGGGTGCCCTTGTCACTTGAGAAGCACGAAATGCCGAGGACAGACGAAAATTTCCCTGGTTGTGAGATGGTTGGAACCAGTACGTCTTCAAGTACACTTGCCGGGCTCGAAGCGATCTAAATTAATTTCTCTGTCACAGCAAGACACTATTCACAGGTTACGCTCATCCGTGTAGCTCCTGTGCGCAAGCCAGCAAGAACCACTCCTGCGCGTACTACCGCCCCCGTCCCGACATCCAATAACGATGGAAGGCGGGGCGTAGCGGTCGCATCTGGCGCGCACAGTGTACAGCGGAAATTGAGCTGCAGCATCACATGGGGCGTCGGTGGTTCTGTTGGGCGTGCTGCAAGGTTCGTTCAGATTGGACACTGAGGCAGGGTCGAGCTCAACAATGTGAATGAGAAGGGTGGCGCGCCGCGGCGCATGTGAATTACGACCACTATCGGACCCCCGCACATGTAGTACTTACCAAGTATCTCAATACACTGACTTAAAGTAATTTACTTCACCTAGATCTCATCCAATAATTCTCTTATTATTCATGACACACTCGAAATTCCTGGTCCATGCAGTCAATAGCGGAGCAGCAAGTGATGGATATACGCAGAAACTATTAGAAGGAAAGAAAGTATTCAGAGAATGTGTCGGACTTTGTGAGATGTGGACCAGGTGTGTCGCTTTTTCTGCTGCGTGTCGGATTCACAAAGTGTGTCGCGGTGTTGGGTTTGCGGGAGCCTCGAATCTCTGCCGTCTCACACGTCCCACTTGATCAGGAGGGCAAGTATGGTGCAGGTCACTTAGTCACCGCATGCTGATGTTTGAGATTTTGCGGCTTCAAATTTGATCCGATTTCTTATCCCTCTTACAAATGTGCTCCGTTCCAATGTCCAGGAAGATCTGTAAGAGGGATTTTTATTTACTGCAAAACTGAGTGACCAAAAAAAAAGTTGCCCGCCGATTTGGCCACATGCACATATTATATTGAAAAAAGCTCTGTCAGAGCCGTAAATAGGTGCAAAATGACGCTACAGATTTCTACTCATCCCCCTGCCTCTCGGGGGTGCGACATTGAGTCAAATATAAGTCCATAATACATTCAAAAGTAGGCCTAAAATCCCTCCAGAGTACACTTAATTCAATTTTTTTTTCTCCGGCCGATTTGGCCACTAAATTTTGGTAAGCGGTGACTAGGTGACCTGCACCATAGGACGTGCTTCCCCACTTTGGTGATGTGGTAGATTTTCTATCCAGAAAATAGTTCAATTTATGGTGATGTCACAAGGGTAAACATCATCACGGGTATCAGGTTCCCTGGTCTAGGCATGCCTTGTATTGCCCATTCAAACGTGTGATGATTAGCAGTGACTAATGCTCTGCATTCCTGAGCAAATCCGCTTGTTGAAGCGGGGATCAAAAGCCGTGCCGAAATTGACTTCACGAGTTCTCCCAACACATTGAAGTTTGGGAAGGACATTGGGTTCTGGTTGACTTGTTAGCAAAAGTCCGGTCAGATCAGGTCCAGTCCAGTCAGAACTATGTGTTGCGACTTCTATTGTAGCAGCCCCATATGCTTCTGCGATTGTTGCTACATAATCTGTTCTCCAGTGCCTTTGTTGCAGGTAAAACTTGAGCTACTGAGTTTTTCTCATTTGCGTTACGGAGCCATTCAAATGGTATGATTGTAAATGGCTTTCAAGCTATTACTGGATTATTTCAATCAAATCAACAGTCACGCATCACGCACCCCCATGTCGATCGCGAAATTTTGTCGAAGTCACGCGTCACTCGGCCCATTGTCGAATCTCCAGAGTGTGACATAAGGCTCAAAACCGTTTGGAATATGCAAAAAAGACGAAATTTCGAGAATTTTCGGGCCGAATGTCGAAAATTTTGAGTGTGTCACACCAAATTTAGGCCGATGTTGAGGTGTGATCTCGGGATCGTTCAATTTGATGTCGAATAAGCGAGATGAGCGATCGATGTCGGCGCGGGAACAGCAGCAAACATCTGTTCTCCCATCGCTAGGATTATCTGAGAGCAAGGTCATGGGTTCCAGTTCTACCTTATGGCTGTTAACTTTTTCTTGACAAGCTCATTGTGGGTATTTGGTCGAGAAAGAAATTGTACAGTGTTGAGGGCGGCACAGTGACATTATTTGAACGAGGTTTATGGTAACAAATATACAGGTCTAAATCCCCGTACTGTTTGCAGAGTGAGGGAAGATGCTGCGAGGTCGAATGGCTTTACAGAACACAGACAACTGGCAGACGAGCGTGTCCAGTGGCACGTTGATGGTTTGATGATCATTGCCTTTTCTGGGTGGGTGGGTCGTGGGAAGTATTGTCAATCGCACACCTCTTGGTCGAGGTGTCGAATTGGTAAAACGGATCACGTGTCACCCCCTCTGTCGATTTGAATGAAATAACCCAGTATATTCAGTGAGAACACTTGAAACTGTGCTTGGATTGAACATACCTTGTAGAAAATGGTCTCACCGTTTGCGCTCTTGTTCCATTCTCGAGCAGCCTCTTCAAAATTTGGTGGACTGTTGGGAATATTTCCAGCAGGCAGTGTTTACATCATTTTTGTGAAATCAGTTGTCTCCTCAACTGAATGGGCAGCAATCACGGCATATTTAGTTCCTTGCTGTGCTGCGAGATATGCATGCTTGATGGAATCAACTGATGCATTGTGAGCAAGAATCGCTGCGTGACAACTTTCCGGTGTCGGTTATTTTTTTTTTTTTTTGTGGAACGTTTAAGTAGAGGGAAATGGAAACGCAAGCGTTCTCCTGGGCTGTTTCTCATCTCTAGAAACCTGCCACCCAGTCATTGGACCGACCAAGTCGACCTCCCCTCCCGTTGATGATAGCTAGGACCTAGGACCTGTCAACGAGCAGTTCAATGGTCTCGTTTTCGTATTTCGTGCATCCGGCGGTGCGGGACCATGTTCTGTATGTTCTGAGCTTTGGTCAGTCCAAATCCTCCGGTGCATGGCTGGTAATTTAACTCAATTAAGGTTTGATGATAAAAGCTTGAATTCATCAAGTGTTTCCTTATCCCTGCCAAATAGAGCCGTTTTCACACGCTTAGAAAAGCGTGACTTGATATGGAGAGCTAATTGCATGCTGCAAATTGCCAGATGATACCCAGCACTATTCTGAGCAGGCCTGTCTCTTTTAAATTGTTCGTGCTGTTTTGCTTGTTAAACCAGAGGTCACGGAACTCTCCATATCGAGCGTGGAAGTGCAGGAGTCACAGGCCAAATCAAAAGTGCGATATTCTTGTTCGCAGGAAGTCCAAAGCAACAATTTGAGCCCTGGCTGTGATATTCTTGCTCGTGGGGAGTCCACAGCAACAATTTGACCTGGCTGTATGTTGGGAGCACTGCTGGGCACTTTTTGCTTATTTTTACCCAAAATGGCCGACTTGCAGCGCGCATTGCTAGCTCAAATGCCAATTAATTTCAGTCAAATAAAATATGGGTATCCTTCATTTTTGAAGTACTTTGATGCTACGATGACCATTTTTTGATAGCATTTGATTCCACGAAGTCGATTTTCAAGATCCACTACATTATTTTATTGCGAGGCATTGAGACAGGTACGGTATGGTTTAAACTGTGCATATAAGCTTGAAATTTCTCAACGTCGATGCCACAATTTTATTTGAGGAGATTCGACTAGGAATTGGGCCTAAACTAGCGCCTTCATTATTTTTCGCCGCGACTGTATGCAAAAATGGTCTACACAGCATGAAATTACTTGGAAAAGCGACCCTCCTTGCATTTTAGTTCACTTGAATTGATACGTAACGGGGTTGTTTTCCTTGCAATTTTTGTTGTGCACTCTCGTGTTGTGTACGCCGTTGTATCAGGCACAAAATTTGGGGGCATTCTACTTTTGCGGCTTGAACAGGCGTAATAGGTGAAATAGTGATAAATCCGGGCTTATCGAGCAAAATATTGAGCAACTTGCTTCGCCGGGGGTTGTTTCTTTTGCATTTTTTGGTGTACACTCTCGTGGGGTGCACGCCGTTGTCTAAGGCACAAAATTTGCGGGCATTCCACTTTTGCGGCTTGAACAACCGAAATAGGTGAAATATTGATAAATCCGGGCTTACCGAGCAAAATATTGGGCAACTTGCTTCGCGGGGGGTTTCACAGTCCTTTCAATTCACCACCAAACGATGTCATTTCCTTGTGTGATTCGATTGACACCGGAGTTATGAGGAACAGGAAAGAAAAAATGGTGTTGCAAACAGGGGATGTGGCTGTGACATCAGGCGGGATCGGGTCCGCTTCGCGAGCACCCGGCGCTTTGGCGGATCCCTAGTAAATTCGGTCCATGTTATACGGCTGAGTATACATATGCTTGCTCACAATTTTGCATCTCCGAGTCACATGACGATTATGACCTATTCGGTTACACAGAATCCGACTATGCCAACCTGCGAGTTTCACAATATTTTCTGTGTTTGGCCTTGCTTTCACCCAATTTTACATCAACGGCGGGGACACCGGGAGGGTTCCCAGCATAAATCTCAGGCAAATTGACCCCCACCGCCAGAAGTTGCACAATATTTTCTGTGTTTGGCCCTGCTTGCTCACAATTCGAGCATCAGCGAGCGGGCACAACGTCTCCCACGATGTCCCCCACGTAATTCAATATACGTGGATTCGAATTGAAAGTTCTTATCCCTTTTGGGATTTTGTACCATCCTCCGCCCAGTAAGAATGCACCTTCTGGTGACTGCAATGTTTGCGTTGTGTAGTGGTTAACCGTGCTGCACACCGACTTTTTACATCACCCGGAGCTCTAGGTTTCAACCCGCTCGTTGAGTATTTTTTCCTGGACGTCCGTCTGCTACATTTTCTCTTCCCGCGTTGTTGAAACCCCAAGGAGAATCTTCATTGATTCTGCCTTATATTCACTCTATTTTCTTCGTCCTCTTCTTTCTTTCTTTTTTTCCCTTTTTCTTGGCTCAGAATGCCGAAGCATGAGAATAAGTGGCTAAAAACTGAGACAGTGGTATATACAAAAAAAAAACGGCCTTCGGCCGATTTGGGACTAGTCCCGTTTTGGTGGTGACTAAGCCCATACCTCCCGCGGATATCCCAAATACTCGCACGAAGCAGACCGCGCGGAAGACAACACATCCTGTCGACACTTCTGGATGGATGGATATAGACGTTAAGCCACCTCCCGCTGACATGCCCAAAGCAGGGCACAAAGCAGCCCGCGCGAAAGACGACGCAGCGAATTTCCCCGGAATTTTTCTTTGCCGGGCTGGATTCCTTAACAGGTTTTATTTGATTCGGCCCAGCCTTCCCAGCACTGCCTCCCTCAAGTATGGAGGTGGTGGCCAGGAAGGTGACTTGGTTCTGGGACAATAGGGAAGTGGTCAGGCTTATATACATCTTCGGCAGAACCCCAGGCCCGGCCCTGCTGCGGGCTTCGGCCCTTCGTGTCCCGTTCTCCGCTTATGGCCACTTTTCCAACCGTTCGTTCCCCTTCAAACAATATATAGGACATCTATTCAGCCGTATGCCACCACGGCGCTTATGCGGAGAGTTGTACCAAACCAGCAAACTCGACAGTATCGCTGAGGCGATAGCCAGCTAGACTCGTAACCAGTCTGCCTACGCCGTTCTAACAAGGCGGGCTTGTTGCCGTAGGCAGACTGGTACTTCTCGGAGCTGTCAATTGGGCTGGGGCGGAGTTTGAAATTTTAAGTGTTTAATTTCTCGAGGTATTCTCGCGCGCCGCAATTTTCAAGCTTTCTTCTCCGTTCAAGCTGGAATAATCAATTATAATTCTACCCCTTTACATCTGTCTCCTCAAACTTCTGCTTTTCAGCTCGGAGGATCCATAAAATTGAGTCGAGTTTAGAGAAGAAACTAAATCAAAAGGAGCTAAATGCGGATGTGCGTCATCGGTTGGTCATCGCTTCTGACCGGCCCCACTCAAGTCAAGACTTGATTTCAAACTCCGCCCCAGCCCAATTGACAGCTCCGAGAAGTACCAGTCTGCCTACGGCAACAAGCCCGCCTTGTTAGAACGGCGTAGGCAGACTGGTTACGAGTCTAATAGCCAGCGTGATTTCAAGCAAGACTGTCTCTTCAGATTTCTTCCTTGTGCGCTCCTCAATACAGCCTTTTGCGGAACTTAGGGCGGGGACGGTTTTTTTCTGTTTGCGATGTTTTCACCAAAAACGCTCTTCACTCTCTTTATAAAATTAAGCCTGTCTGTCCGAAGCCTTTTTAAACTCAGGTATCTGCGCTCTGGCACCACTTGCCGGGACCTGCCCTAAGGTCTTCAGCGCTTATTTATTACCTTCAGGACATTTTTACTTTGGGATTCAGGTGAAGTGCTGGGGCGCGAAGTGCTCCAGTACGCTCTTGTATGACTTCAAAGATGATCGGATTGCCTTGGGGCCAGGTGCGTTGGAATCACAACAAAAGTCTGCAGTCTCCCAAGTACCGGCTTTTTTGATCACATTACATAATGAGATTTCAACCAAAAAAACCCATGTTCAGGCAGGAACGCTGTAACACTAGGAATAGTGATGCGATTGACCTAATTTTTGGATGTGATATATATGTGGAGTAGCACTAGTCAATGCCAGTATTATATAGACATTATACCAAGTGATAGTACTGGCGTTTTTTCTGCGCCTAGACGCCCACTTGAGTGTTAATTTGGTACTATTAAAGTCGGAAAAACTTGCGCAGGTGATAGCGAAAACTGCCAAAAATGGCAGCCACCAGCCATCTGGTGGCTGCTGCGCAACCCGTCTATTTACTTTATCTCTACCCGCTCCAGCACATACATATATGATGGCTGTCTGTCCGTCTTCACTCCCCAAAATATTTCATCAGCAAACGATCCATCCGCCCGCAATTCACGAATCCGGATCAGACATCAGTCGAAATGTCATCTGCATAAAGTAATATGTAAAGGTTTCATGCTAATTAGAGCGTTATTGCAAACCGATGTTGACCGCCCCGTTGACTGCAAAGAGCTGTTCCTAGGCACGCCTCTGGTAGGCCAGATTATTCTGGGCGGCTTGGTGACAGATGCCGTGCTTCTTCGTTTGAATGATGGAGTCGGACTTTGAGACATTAGAGATAGACAGTTTCGCATGAGTTAAACATGGGGGGTCACTTGGAAGAATTGCGCAAGAATGATTTACCGCTGGACATATTTTTACCTGTTTTCATCCAAATTACGCCTGAGGGAACTTAAATCAAGGATGTGATTGGGTGCTTGGTCTCTCGTCAATGAGCCTATTTTTCATATGACCTTTACTTTTGATATATTGTACATGATGCAAAGTGGGGAACCATTTCAGCATTCTCTTCTCGTATGTTCCTCTGACTTGGAGAAGTGAGAGGAGAGTCAACAGATCAGATAGGATCGGTTTAACCACTGCATGGTTCACGGCATCAGCCGGAGATTCCAGATACTTCAAGGTCGCGATTTTGGCTAGAACAGCCGAGAAGGATTTATTGCTCAATGCAACAAAGCAATTCAAACCTTCGAGTTGCAGTGCGTTCCCTTGAATCGCACGCTTCATGACTTCTTGCGGCTGTCTCGACTCCCTGGTTCTGTCTTGTGAACCATGAGTATTCTCCATTGAGGTCCGGCCGGACTCTTTGTCTCGCATTCGAGACAAGCTTTGTGAGACAGCACGTCGAGACTTTTTAAAGCTCGGCGTCAAATCATGGATGTGGAACCCGCTCCGCCAAGGACTGGCGCAACCATGAGAGGCAGAGAATCTCTTCTCTGCACAGATTGTTCCGATCATGTCAAGATCGTCATTCACATCCAGCGCAATATCATTCGGAACTCTGTCCGAGATATTCCTTGCTCCCCAGCGAGGTTCCGGGCCCTTCCCCTCTACCTGGGAACCGTCCTGGCTTGCGCACATTGCACTGCCAGGGGAGACGGCGTCACAGTCTGACCCGTCTGTGTCATTCGTCGCATAACAAGTGATGCGAAACCCCGGATCAATGATCGCGGGATCATGTGAAAGCTGGTAGGTTCGAGCGACAGTAGTTAGCTCCTCGCAACTCATAGCCCAGACAGCCTCAGCTGACCTTAGGCTCAGACCTAACTCAGGACTCTCAGGAAATAATCCCTGAAGACAGCTTTCATCCATTGCGGAAGCAATCGGCACATACGACTCAAATTTATTGCAGCCGATGCCCAGATCTTCAACAGGGGATGATGTATCACCCCGTGAAACGCCGACGGCCGCACAAGAATCGCGGGTCGAACGCTGCGCAATTGGAGGAGCGACCTCGCCCCCCATGTCAAGAGGGGTTTCAATTGCAGCAACAGCAGTGGCCTCGTCAGCCAGAGACTGGTAAAGACGAGCAAGGGCAAGCAAATCCTCTCTGCTCATCGCATTCATTACCTTGGCACCACTTAACGTAGCATTGCTATCGAGTGTGGCAGTGAAATTGATATTAGAATCTTGCTACACACCAAGACGGCCTGCTCGCACCGCGAACATGCAGTCACACAGGCTACAGGAGACCTGCTCCATCTGCCCGGCCTCTCGTCAGAGTCCAAGGCACGGTAAGGGGGTAACAAATGCTCAGAGAGCTGCAGGTCGACACCCGAGGTGCCGACACTGATTACGCGTCCGAAGACGGGAGCACTTTTCACCGCGGTGCTGTACAGCGCGGCTACTTCGTGGGATCTTACACGAGCGCCAGCAGTAGAGCTAACGGTCGCGCAAGTGGGGTATCCAGCTGACAAGTAGGTAGCCATCTAGATTTTTGGTGAAGGGGAACGTCGACAGCAAGCGGTTAGAACCAGTTGATCAGACCAGAAAGGACCAGCGAGCAGCGACGAAGTATCGAGCAGTCAAAAATATGTGACGGAGAGCAAGCGGCTAGTTCCGGCACACGGGTTGTTGAGTGGTCGGTCCAACGAGGTGACTGGCGTAATGATAGTATTGACCAAAAGTATCTATCGTACGGCTAACTACTTATATACTACGGATCGGTGGCTATACAATACATGTGAAAAGATGAGTCAAAGAGCGGGGCCGCGGGAGCGAAACGGATCGTAAGGAGCGTGAGATAAAGTAAAGAAAGAAATGGTAAATAATACTCCGGGGACGGACGGGGTTAAACACACAAGGTGTGGCCGTTACAAATGACCTTCCATGTTCCTGGCAAGTTCTTGGCTCCACATTGTGAGTGGCATCAGGGCGTCTGACCCATACTGGCACCGCTCTGAGACATATCTCTTATGAGGGGCTTGTGCCGAGAGGTGCTGTATGATGGCCTCGATGCGTTGGCCAATTTCGCTGATGCTGAACTTTTTTGCTTGTGTTACAGCGTTAATCCAATGTGATGTGGTCGCCGGTATGCAGATGGTGTTGTGATATTTGTCTAAACAAATTGCATGGCGAGGTAACGCAATCATATTCTGTCGTAATTCACTCCATGACAAGGAGAGTGAGCAGAAGCCAGCCAGGATGCGCTGCACATGAACAGGGGGATTCCGTCCATTGAGAGCTCGGTTGGCTGGAACATACTCGCCACAGTAGTTGGGATCCGGGACACTTGGATCTTATACAGCGAGGTGAGAAGGTGTCGGTCATGGCTGGCCTCCGCTGCATTAAGAGCATCCGAAATGGGGAGGTCATTGTCCGTGATTCGTTTTAACCATTGCACAGTGGTTTTTGCCCATACATCCTCTGATTCCTGGGTAAACACTTGGTGACAAAGATTGTAAATGGCCACAAAGTCATGCGACAATAGACTGCTTGGATGTCCCCTGATTAAATCGCCAATGACCAGAAAACCCCAGGTCTCCCAGGCCGTCATTTCGTATTTATGGGCAAGGTGGGCGACAGCGAGGATGTCCTGAAGATCCGTGATAGAAATGCAGTTTGCCTGTGTTTCAAGTGCTCTTCGCTAGAGGGTTAGTATGTCTACGTGATGCGAGCAGTTTACGACGCACGGGGCATAAATGTATTTAAACAGGGAGCGGAAGCAGCCAACTTCTTGTGTGCTGTCCAGAGCTCCTCCTCATCCGAATCAGGCATAACAATGATGCCGACGTCAGTGGTGTTGCCAGTTCTTCCAGGCTCCTCACCGTCCATTTCACGGTATCCTCGCCTGCGCCCCAAGGGCGTTAAACTCGCCAAGTGGTCCGTGCATTATTTCCAAAATAAGCCGTTCTCCCGCTCTTGATCTTCCCAGTTCCCCAAATTCTGGCAGACTCAGTACGCAAACACAGGACACGACCTAGCCTCGTAACGAGCACTCAATGAATCGTGTTTCCCCAATAAACCCGATAAATGTGCATCAGCCTTTTGACATTTTGGTTGCCGAGTTGTGATGTTTTTACGTATTGTCGCGTTGTTGATGGATTTTGTCAGCGACGGTGAGCTCGACATTGAACTTGAAATTTGGTCGGGGCATATAGGATGGGGTGCAGGAATGTGGAGCTCCCTTGGGCCAGAAGGATTTTCAATTTTGATCAACCGCCGAAGCACGGCAACAGTGCACCATCACCGGTGTTGTGTATTTTAGGCCCAATGTTGTGGGTGTTGCGTGTTGTGGCATTTTCATGTGTTTTTTGGTGTTGTTTGGTGTTGTACAACACCACAACGAATATGTCAAAAGTCTGATGTGAATGTGTTGATGAATTGACGCGACGCACGTGATGGGAAAAAGGGGGTATGGCCAAACAGGTGCAAAGGTTTGGATGCGTCTTGTCTCCGGCGCTCATTTTCTCGTTTTTCTCTCGTCTCAAGCCACCGTATATTCCACCCATTTACTGCTCCCTCCACGATGCCCAGGAAAGCCGCCGCCGCTGCTGGTGACGGAGAGACGACCACGGCGAACGCTGAGCTCCGCCGGAGCAGCCGTATCCAGGACCTGCCCAAGCTGACCCACGCCTCCCCCACTATGACATTTCCTAATCGGGTAAAATGCTTACGTTTTGGAGCCCAGAAGCGCTCCATCAACTCGGACGGTTTCGGTCCCTTGCCATAGGCTGTTTAGTCTAATGGTTATTGTGCATGGCTTAGGTAAGTTGTAGCCATCATCGATCTCGGTTCAATCCTCGGGCGTCGTAAATATTTTTGTGAATAATTTCTTTTACCTTGGCGACACCTTAGTATCACTTTCGAGGAGTTAGGGCAAGCGCAGCGCGCCCTAACTCCGGGAATGAGCAGTGTCGTTGCGCCTCGCCTGGTTAGGGTTTGGGTTAGAGGTTAGCGTTAAGGTTAGGTGGTTAGGGTTAGGAGGTTAGTGTCAGGGAGGTATCTTATAGATGAAAGGGAGGACTGTGGTACATGTGTTGAATTGCACAAAATAATTATAACCCACACATAAAGTAAGTCACTACTAGTACTAAAGGTAGGCGCGTCAACATACACGTGCTGGGAAATAGACCACGTGATGTCATAGTGGGGGAGGCGTAGGGCTTCTACCTGCCCAAGGCGCCAGAGGCCCCGAAAAAGGCGCCCGCGAAGCCGCGCGCGAAGAAAGAGCCCAAGGAGCCCAAGGACGGCGAGGAGGAGAAGGAGAAGCCCAAGCGCGGGAGGAAGCGCAAGGCGGCTCCCGCTACGGAAGCCGAGGCGAATGGAGACGAGCCGGCCGACGGGGTGGCTGCTGAGGACGGCGAGCCCGCCGCGAAGAAGGTTTGTTTGTAGTGTCCTTCGAGACGATGTACTGGGATACTGAGGCATCCGCGCACAGGCGAAACCCGCGAGCAAGGTGGGATCGCAGCGGGCAAGCAAGGCCGCACCGGGGTCCAAGCCGGCGTCCAAGCTCGCTAGCACGGCCTCTGTCAAGCCCGCCTCGCGCGCCGGCTTCAAGAAGCCTGCGTCCAAGGTACATACATGCTCCTTCTTGTGCTCTCTCCATGGTATTGTTATGCTGACACTGTACCGTAACCCCAGGTCGAGGCATCCGAACCCGCCAGCGCATCCGCTGTGGTGGGCGAGACCATCGCAGAGGAGCCCGAGGAGGAGGCTGTTGTTGAGGAGGTTCGTGCATTCTCCCTCCCTCGTCTCGCTCTCCCTCTCATCTCGTCTCTGAACTCGTACTCACCTTCCTCCCCCCACAGGCCTGAACTCCAACCGCGCCTCACCCCACCCTCGCTATCGCTACATTGTTATCCCTTATCTATCCTCTCGCGTGTACCACCTACTACCTCTACCTCCATCCTGTGTATCGTCCTATCCTACATCCTTCATCCCTCAGGTCTTTTAGTTTCAGGGCCATACATTCAACTCTTCTTCTCTTGTGTTCCGTCCCTTCCTTCCCTTTTGTTTCTATTCTATTCTGTTCTGTTCTGTTCTGTTCGTCCACTCCCTTTAGTCCCCGCCTCTACCCCTTTCTAGTGCCTCTTCCTCCCTGTTCTCGCGTTGCCCTCGTGGACGGCCGGATGGATGGATGGCATTCTCCTCCTCCTCCCCCTCCCTCCTCCCCATCCATGGCGGGGATGACTGTGAAATCATCCTGCGTGGCTAGACTGCCCAAGGAAGGAAGCCTGGACGCTCCCATCCTTCCCCACACCAAGCTCATGGTGTGCAACTCGTCCCAGTTCAGGGACAAAATCTTCGCCGATCCGACCAAGTTAGATCACGCATAAGTCCTGGACATCTCTGATCTCCCCGCAGTCCATCGTCCACACCAGACGAAAAGATGAAAGCGACGGATTCTCCTTCTATGGTGCAGGTCACCTAGTCGCCGCTTACCAAAATTTAGTGGCCAAATCGGCCGGAGAAAAAAAAATTGAATTAAGTGTACTCTGGAGGGATTTTAGGCCTACTTTTGAATGTATTATGGACTTATATTTGACTCAATGTCGCACCCCCGAGAGGCAGGGGGATGAGTAGAAATCTGTAGCGTCATTTTGCACCTATTTACGGCTCTGACAGAGCTTTTTTCAATATAATATGTGCATGTGGCCAAATCGGCGGGCAACTTTTTTTTTGGTCACTCAGTTTTGCAGTAAATAAAAATCCCTCTTACAGATCTTCCTGGACATTGGAACGGAGCACATTTGTAAGAGGGATAAGAAATCGGATCAAATTTGAAGCCGCAAAATCTCAAACATCAGCATGCGGTGACTAAGTGACCTGCACCACACCTCCTCCCTGCGTTCCCCAACTTCAGCTGATACATTGAAACTTACGTTGGTCTCTCCGACCGCCTCACCCGCACTGAATTTCTCACCGCTCTCCTCGAGAAACTCACTACCGACCCTGAGGTCTTCAACCTCATCCAAGCGCACCATGACCGCGTTCCCGATGCACCCCGATACGACTTGCGCCGTGCGCGTCCTACTCGAATATGCCCAGGTCAAGCCATGCCAGGTCTGGATGCCCACCCGTCGCGGGCCTGCTGCCCAACGCCAGAACGCCGTTCGCCTCTACATGCCCCCTCCCTCCGCAGGGCGATGCGATCAAGGCCTGGAAAGCTCATCTTACTGCCACTGCTTTCACTTTCGTCGTCGACTGCCGTGGCCGCGCCACTCTCTTCAACCCCACTCGCACGGGCAGATCTCGCCCGATGGAGTGCACCGAGTGCCTAGGACTCGACCACTACAAAGATGAGTGCCCTATAGTTACCTCCTCAGAGTTCTGCACCGTCCACATAACCAGGCAGAACTTGACTCCTGCCGTCGGGACGTCGCTTGGTACCATTCGCGACAACCAAACTCAGGTGGTTTTCTTTTTGGGGCCAGGTCAAGAGGTGCTTGATCGGGGGGAGATCGTGGCCAACGTCAAGTCAACTTAGTCAGAGGCTAAGTAATATACAATTCCTAGGTCGGGGCCTAGAAGAAGTCGCGCGCAAAGCTGTGCACGCAGCCCGAATCCACCGAACGCTGCCGGCACAACCTACGCTACGGTTGTGTGACGAGTGGTGGACAAGGGTTTAGGTCGGGGTCCGCCGGCCAGCATTCCTGGCACGTCGAGTACCTCGGACCACATCGAGAACCTGGACCGCTATCTCCTCATCGCGTCGTCACTCGTCCCCAGGGACCCGGCCCTCGGTCATTTCCGCATCCGCCATCCCGACCTCCAGCAGAACAATATCGTCGTTTCGAGGTCGCCCGACTCTAACTGGCGAGTCGTCGGCCTATTCGACTATATACAAACCAGGGACTAGTGAATGCAATTGGGCCCCATCCCTCCAGTGTTTCTCAGTTAAATTTTCTCCGAATTCACGATAGGTTTCTGTGGAAGTCTAGAACCCATTTGAAAACTCCTCAAAATATGTGGAATATGCAGGAGGTGCCGAATGGAAGAGGAGTCCTGAAACCAGCGCTGGTTTCTGGGATCCTTTTCTCACCGTCCCATCCCTCGAGGGTTTCTGGGTTAAATTTTTTGAAAACTCACTATATGCTTCATTGGAGTCCCATGATCCTCCTGAACACTTCTTAAAATATGTGGAATATGCAAGAGGAGCCGAATGTCCTGCACGAGGTTGAACTCACTTTTTCCCATGCCGCGAGTTTTCTCATCTCATGCCTCGAATGTTTCTGGGTTAAATTTTTTGAAAACTCACTATCTGCTTCATTTGAGTCCCATGATCCACTTGAACACATCTCAAAATATGTGGAATATGCAAGAGGAGCCGAATGTCCTGCACGAGGTTGAACTCGCTTTTTCCCATGCCGCGAGTTTTCTCATCCCATCCCTCGAATGTTTCTGGGTTAAATTTTCTGAAAACTCACTATATGCTTCACTGGAATCCCATGATCCACTTGAACACATCTCAAAATATGTGGAATATGCAAGAGGTACCGAATGTCCTGCACGAGGTTGATCAGTTTCTATTTATAACCTTTCAACTCGTGACCACCCATCCTTATAACTCTCACAGACGAGAAAGCGTGGCGTTCACTTCGTCGTGCCCGCCTGGGCATTTCTTCTTGCAGGTGACGCAAAATTTTGCTTTTTTTTGTAGCGCATCCAAGCCAGAACAGGCCGCAAAAGGCGAAAGAGGCCTAGTTACAATATCTTTTTTTGACCCGCTCGCAGACGACGACCCCGTTTGCTAAGCATGTCGTCGAGGGTACAAACCAAAACAATGGAAATGTTTAGTTTGATCCTGGGGATAATCCTATGGTTTCGAATCTTCGATGTCTAGCCTCAAAAAAATGTTTTTGCTCCATTTTTTTGAAAAGTGCCCCAAACCTCAAACCAAAGACGATGAGCCCACCACGAGGGCGGGCTTTGCCAGCCTCTTCCTTGCCGCTCCCGAGGTTAGTGCTCTGAAGGATGTAGAATGAATTATGAGCATTTTTAGTGCCAGAGTTTGGGCAGTGGGGTGTTGCGCTGATTTTATGCCAGGTACATCCATCGGGACGGCGACTTGGCACGGGCTTCCTAATTAGGTAGAAATGGTATGCCATCAATTTACCATAACCTCACCATCCTACCCTACCGGACTCATGCCAAATATTGAAGATTCTCACTTAGGGCCTGATCGGGTACTCTAGAAATCTCCTAGGAATTTTAATAATTCGGGTTAGGAATTCGATCAGAAAATTCCCTTCAGAAATCTTGTCACACGCTGTCACTCTACTTCGGCTCTCTCTTCTTGCCTCTTTCTCGCTGCGCTGGCCGTATCTTTTGCCCTACATGCCACCTAAGACTCGACCAAGGATTCTCCCAATGTGAAATGGACCGACCCAGAGGTCATAGTCATGCTCAACGGGCTTCTCGGCCAGAAAGACACGCACCAAAGTGGTAATGGATGGAAGCCGTCGGTGTGGCCGCAGATTGTCAACGCCGTCCAAGCCGTGAACCCAGATGCAATGCCAGCGAAAGATCAGACAAAGGTCATCTCAAAACTCAACTACGTGCATCTTTTACCTATCAAGTGTTTTTCGGCGCTGACTTTTGGCCAGCTCAAGGAGGCGTTCGAGTTGTATCTTTTCGTTGAAAAATTTAGCGGCACGGGCTGGGACGATGAAAACAAGCATGCTGTAAATACGGATGAGTATATAACCGACTTCCTTGCAGTGCGTTTCCACTCTGATACCAACTCGACTATTTAACTTGGATCTCAGGCGCACGGCAAGCACTACGCAAAATGCTTCAAGAAACCATGCTCTTTCTACACCGAGCTGAATCAGCTGTACGACGGTCTAAAGAACCGCGCGACCGGAGAACATGTTATTCATTTGCCCAGGAAGCGCAAGTCGCGTGCGAAGACCACGGAGACCGCAAAAGAAAATCCCATCCAATCTAATCCTGCATCTCCTGCGAAGACTACACCCGTGGCTGGACCCAGTCATCGAACACCAATAGGAGCCCGCAACAACATCGAGGAGGACGATGAGAACAACGCTGGAAGTCAGGGCCCATTGTACGGTGACGAGTTGAGCGCAGTGCATGTTTCTTCTTTCACATCTTTCGTGTCTCACATTTATGCAGTCCCCCCCTAAGACAGCCAGGAAGCGAACGCGTGCTGAGAGCGACGACGATGACGCAGACGACGAGGCCGAGAAGACAAAAAAACGCCGCCGTCAGAAGTCGGATTCGAGCAGCGGCAGCATTGCGCGCCGCAACGCGGAAGCTGGTAGTCAAATCGCACGCTCTGTCGACAACCTCTCCGCCGCCATGGCCAAGCCCGTCGTCACCTCGGAGGATGTCTCGTTCATCGATGATGTGATGCATATCCTCGAAGACTCGACGTTACTTCCCCCGGATCCCGACGGCGAGTTCTTCGACATTGTATCCATGTCCCTTACGAGCAGCCACACCCGTGCCCGCATCTTCGTCTTGGCCGGTGATCATACCCGTCGCAAGGGTATTATCAAGCGCACTCTCAAGGAGGCTGGTGTTACCCTGCCGGATGATTACTAGGTAGGCTGTGTTTTCTGTGTGTCGAAGCCTCGTTCTAACACGCGTGCTATATCCTCAAGTACTTGTCTCATTCTTTCTCGTCCTTTTCATCCGCATCATACGCATCGTGTCTCGCGCATCATCTCCCTTGCATTGTTCTGCTTGTATTGTTCCTCGCTCGCGTTGTTTCCACTAGAATTACATGATTACACGCACGTATTATCAGCATTATATGTATTTGTACCTGTACTGCAATTATAACAAGAAGTATTTTGTTACTGGAAATCTGGTTGATCAAGTACATAAGCATCCCACATGGCCTGTGCTATGCGATCCCGACACGCGCCTGCTCGGGTCTTCTGGGCTTCATCAACTGCGAAAATAGCACCAATCTCCTCATTGTCCCCTCCCCCTCCCGCGCAAGAAACCCGTGCCCTTCGACATCATACTCTTCATCATCCTCGAGATCGTTCATCAGCTCATGAATACGCACAAAGTTATGCAATGCAGCAGCTGCTCCGACGGTCATAGCCTGTTGGCGATAGCCCATCTCCGGCCTGGAGGTGAGTACTTGAAAGCGGCGCTTCACCACCCCGAATATTCGCTCGATGACGTTCCGTAGCTGCGCATGGCGAAGGTTGAACAGCTCCTCACGATTTTGAGGGCTTCAAGTGCATGCTTTTTATGTTTCTTTGCCTCTCGTATTCCTGATCTCTCCCTCCTTTCTGTAGCATCTTTGCTTCCCCTGCGGGTTTTTCCAGGCGCCGACATACGTTCTGGACTCCCGAGCCCGTCATGCTCCTCTTTGTCCGCCACTGGTCCCAGGTCGATAAAGATCTCCCGCGCCATCCGCGCGGCGATTTCTTTTTATAGCTCTTCCGGCGAGCAGCTCTTTCGCAATGCACTCAACAAGCACTCAAGCTCCTTGTAGACTGCGCATTCGAGTTCTTCCAGTGCTCACCCCAGCAGCTCGGCATTCTTCAAGTGAGTCATCAAAGGTCCACTCCTCGGAGTGCGTCGAGGGTACATACCGCCGGCTCGGCATCGTCCTCTGCGGCTCATAGCCCATCGTCCGCGTCCGCGCACCCAATCGTGAAGGGTTCACTCGGACGGTATGCTGTGTCATCCTCCGCCGCTTATTCGAGCTCTTCAAGACCCGTGCCTCCAAGCCGCGCACGTCAGCCCTTCCAGTGCCCTGACTCCCCGCCCTCTCTTGACTAATCGCACCCCGAAAGCGCTCGGTCTGTATCTTTGAACGGCGGGACCCTTCCGAGGTCTGGGCTTCCAAAAAGACCCATGTGCGACGTACGGCCTACCGTGCCGAACTGCTGCGCAGTGCCCACGTTTCGACAATCCATGGGCATACTATGGCATATTTCTACCGCTGATATCACGGGTATGTGTAGCCTCCCCTAATAATTGGGCGGAGATTATGCCAACGCCGTGTAGCAGGAGGCGGAGCGAATATCATACGAGTCTCTTTGACAATTGTTGTTTACATGAGTCTTGAGTCTTGACTATCATCTTAAATACACGGAAAGTACCCACAGGAAGTATTGTAGTTGTGGCAGATGCCTGCTAGAGCTCTGAGTGGCATACTGAGGCCTTTACAGTAGTAAAAGAGCGGAAAGAGAGCAAAAGACGGGAGTTTCCTTTTTGGGAAGCGCGAAAAAAAAAAATCGATCATTCTCATTAGTTTCCTGATCAGCTGTAAAACACTTGAAAAGCACAAAAAATGGGTGCAACACTTAAACAAGTTGAAACGTAAGCACCTTCCTCAAAAGGAAATCATAGTGGGGAGCGCAAGGGGTGTTTGACACAACCCTCCAGTGCCGGACACGTCTGATGAATTGGATGAACACAATTATTTTGATTACATTTATCGTGTTTCTGAAATCGAACTGATGCGTCAATGGCGTGTTCCTAGAGTCTACACCTCCAGCAAGATGAAAAAGCCGGGGGTGACGCGTGACATACGAATTGATCGAAACTCTAGGTCATGTGCTTCCGCAGCCTGTGACTTCCTGTCAATTACGTCTTTGCTTTCTTTGCTGTCATTTCTTCGAACGCCCGCAACGATGTCCGATGACGAATCCGACCTACATGTAACTGACCTCGAAGACGAGCTTTCAGAGGATGACGGCGCTTCCGCCAAGAAATCAAAAGGCGGCATGGGTAAAGCGGGCGATTATACGCTACGTGGTGCGCTGACCGCATCGCGGGCGACGACGTATAGCACCGAGGCGCTGTATAGTCTGTGCCTTTTCTTTCATTAGAGGCGGCGGTGATGGACTGATTGTGCAGAACGGATCCACGACGGCGTTATCGACCTTAACCCGGAGTACCAGCGAGGTGCGATGCGCTGGTTTGGCTTTATACCGGATTGTAATGGGGTACACGCATAGAGGTGGTCTGGCCCGAGAGCAAGCAGATCGGCATCATCGACTCCATCCTGCGCAATTTCTACATCCCTCCGGTTATATTCGGTGCGTCGCGCGCGTCTCCCTTTCCTGACCATGTGCATTAATTCAGTTTACAGCGGTAAATAGCTTCAACGACGGTACAGAGAAGCTGACGTGCATCGATGGGAAGCAGCGCCTCACGTCGATACATCGGTACGCCCTAGTCATACCCTCGACTTCATTCTTATTGGAGTCGCTATTGCAGATTCGTGGAAGGCTTTATTCCCCGTGCGTCGCCTCGCGTCGTTTTTATCCCAACCACCCGATGCTCACTGATTGGTACATAGACAAAGACCCGTGCGTCCCTTTCTCTCGTCTGGTTCACAGCTGATGTGGGTACACAGCCAAACAGGCGAAAAACTCTGGTACCGCGACAACCCCGAGGCCACCTCCTCCTCCGTGCGTGTCTTGCTACCTTGATTACTAGTATCAAGTGCTAAAGTGTTATTTAAATAACACTCGCAGGGCTCCAAAGCGCACAAATCAAAACCCAAGCCGAAAAAACTCCTTCCGGCGAGGTTTCGGAACCTCTTCGACAACAAGATGGTCGTGTGCGTCGAGTATCACGATTTGGAGGATTCAGATGAGCGGGAGATATTCCGGGTATGTTTGGTATGGTTTGGGTTTTTTGTCCACATGATGCTCGATTTCGCGTCTTTTGTTTCGGGGAGGCGGGCAGAAGGAGCAGGCGCTGGCGAGTGAGGTGTGGTCCCCTCTGCCGTTTTTACTCTAGTAGAGGGAGAGACCCTTTCATCTCGCGTTAGGGAGTGGGGTCCTCCCTCTTTCCCCTTTTCCACTACGCGCTTTCGCTTCCGTATCCTTGCTCTCTCTCCGGGCGGGAGGAACGTCCTCTTGTGGCGCAGCCGTTCCGTATCTCGCTTGCCTGCCATTCCTTTACGCGGAATGGATGGAAGAAAAAGGTGCGCGAAGGGAAGGTACGAACGGTTCTCGCTCTGTTCTTGGTCATTTTTGCATCGTTATACGCTGTTTCTCTTCCTTTCCTCTGTTGCTGACACGTCCGTAGCGCGTCCAACTCGGCGTCGCCCTCACGCCCGCCGAGAAGCTCAAGGTCATCACGACCCCGCGCGCGACGTTCGTGCGCAAGTTGCAGGACGAGTTCCTCAACAAGAACGATGCGGGCCTGGGCGGTGATGCGCTCGCGTGGGATCGGACGAGGGGGCGTGATTTTCGGGCGTTGGCCTCCATAACTTACCTTCACATGACTGCTTCGTTGCCCTCGGCGCGTACCTTCGGCGCGTACCCAATACCCTGCTCTCGCTGTTCACGTGCGACAAAAAATCAGATACTTTTCGCCCGTTAAAAGGTAGTAGGAGGACATGATGACCAGTGTACGAATGTACCGGGAGGGGAAACGGAGTGGAAAAAAATGGGGAGGGGAATGGGGAGGGGAGAAGGCGAAGAGGCGTGCCTTTGCGCTCCATTCTCATTCTCATGCACCATACCTCGCTCCGCTGGGACCGCTCGCTGACCAGCCGCTTAAAGGTGTCTCGCGCAGACGATCCAATGTATTTCGGACTCGCCAAAGACGACGTCGATGCGAGCCACAGAAAAATGGCTCTCAGTCCCCGCGAAGCTGAACCCCGCCTTCGCTGCCTCCATCGAGAACACATACCGCGTCTACGAGAAGCTCGTTGGCGAGCCGCGCCACAGCGATCACTTTACCAAGATCGCGCCCGTTGAGTTCATCATGATTGGCATCCTCGTGCACCGACACAAAGCCCGCCTCGGCCTTGAGGGCCTCGCAAAGGCGGTGAGCGCCATGCGCGCGGATGTACGGGCGCAGCACGAGGATATCCGGAACAATGGGAAGATGTATAAGACGATGGTGGTGTTTATTGATCGGTATAAGGGGGAGGTGACGCAGGGGGAGGTGTGGGCGAAGGACGCGGTGGATGGGCCGACTGCGGGTGGGGCAAGTGGAAGTAAGACAGGGGCGAAGAGGAAGGCGGCGAGGGCGCCGGCGGAGGACGAGGATTCGGACGACGACTACGCGCCGAGGAAGAGGGAGCGCACGAGTCCGAAGAAGGCCATCGCACTTCCTACGCCTCCGCCCTCTTCCACGTCCGCCCCAGCACCGACGTCCACGGCGCCGCCGAGTACCCCGGTGCCAGGGTTAGACGTCATCCGCAAGGCGAAAGAGCGGCTGGCGAAACGACTTGCCGGGCTCGTTTCCGCCTCTACCTCTGACGCTCAGTTGCCGACGCCCAATCCGATGCCGATGCCGTTCGGGTCGTACAACATCAACAACCCTAACGCCAACCCCAACGATTCGACGTCATTCCAGACATAAGCGCATCGGCAGCAGCCGATCCATCAGACGCAGGCCGCGGCGGGACTGGAGGCAGCATCTTGGGCGTCCGGGAACGGCACCGAGGGATAAAATAAAAGGATTATGGATAGGAGACAGGGCAGTCTGCGCGGTTAGTATCTTGCAGTACATACCACATTGTATACTTGGACAGAATGTTACCACTATCTATGTACGACACGGCAAGCTAGGTTGCACTAAGTTGTCCGCCGGTCTCCAAGAAGTCGGATCACGCAGAGCCCACGGGGAGAGAGATTGCGGGGCTGGGGAGCTTGTTGAGAATAAACTGGTTGAAGAAGGAGTGAGCGTACTTAAAACACGGACCGCACGGTCACGACAACATACTAGTAACCATATGAACAGCGTGCCGACCAAGTATAAGCCTCACAATCAGCACACATCGGCAAGGGAAATCAATGGATGGGATGTGGCGTCGCTGTCGACACCCATAGGCGAAAAGAACTTGCGTGAGCGACTGATGAGGGCGACAGCGACGGCGGGGACAGCGGCAGCGGCGGAAATAGTAGCAGGGTCACAGGAGTGACGATGGTCCATTACAGCTCTTTGCGGTACAACAGGCGCGGAGCGTTTTTTTTATTTTGGAACTTTTTGACTAGGACAGTCGCTATAGATTCAATCCTCGTCCGATTCCTTTGACAATATGCTCATTAGAATCACGCTAAAAATCCGCAGCGAATGGTGTCTTACGATTTTTGATTCCATCAAGAAATAAACCTTTCATCATTTTCAGCATGTTCCAGCATAGGACAGCTGTAACTTTGGTCACAGGGCTTGGATTGACCTAATTCCCGAATATGCTATACATATGCATGGTGTTTACACAATGGGACCCTTGTGGCAAGTTTCATGGGCATATTACCTAGATAGGACACTGTGCATTGGGACAGTGAAATCATGCCCCACAAAAAAAGTACAATATGGAGTCAATTTTGGCCACATTGACTATCCCAGTATACCATTATTTAGGTAATATGCTGAAAGACATCGTGTAAAAAGTTCAGGTTGATTGAGCATCAGAAATCAAAGTTACAACTGTCCTATGCTGGGACATGCTGAAAATGATGAAGAGTTTATTTCTTGATGGCATCAAAAATCGTAAGACACCATTCGCTCCGGATTTTTAGCGTGATTCTAATGAGTATACTTTCAAAGGAATCGGACGAGGATTGAATCTGTAGCGACTGTCCTAGTCAAAAAGTTCCAAAATAAATAAAAAAACGCTCCGCGCCTGTTGTACCGCAAAGAGCTGTAATATTTGTCCGTGTGCACCATACAATTGATTTCATGCTCCCCAAAATCTGAAAAGGCGCCGCTTAGGCAGACTTGCCGCGTGTCCAAGGAATGCCTAAGGAAGTCGAAGAAAACCTCACCAGATTGCGTGACATGTTTCTCTGGGGCGGAAAAACATCTGGAAAATCCCCCAGGTCTGCGGTGGTCTGTGGCAGAAATCTTAAGCACTTAGCTAAACGGAAGACATGTTGAGACTGGAAATTCAAGCGCGTGCCGCTGTCGCAGATTCCACTGAGACCCGGACAGCACCACCGTATAACAACATGAAGCGAGCTTTATTCGTTGGGGCAGGGGTAAAGTGACGATGTGACGTTGCAGTGATGTTGCAACTGACGCAGATCGGCGCTGTCAGTTTTTTCAACTAACGCTGACTGACGTTTGATTGCAGTAAGACAGTCTTACTGCAATCAAACGTCAGTCATGTCTCAACCAGTGGCTGCGTAGGCTATGAAAATTATCTCCTCAATCACAACATTTTTTTCTCACAGCAATTATGGCAAGAAACATCTCAGGGACAAGGTAAAGGACAAAGAAGACCGACGCGGTCTTGTTTCTTTCGGCGCCACTAGGTTCTCTACCTTTGCAAATCAGTCGAGCAGTGTTACCCGTTGCCTTCCGGCTATGGAAAAGTGCTACGCAGAGGGCTTAATTAAGTTTGATACGAAAGCTGTAAGTGTGATTCTTCCTGCGGGGCGACTTTAACTCACCTAGTTTAGACAAAACCACTGCAGAAATATTTTGAGGCCAACTCTCCTGCGCAACTTGGTTTCCGTCTTCAGCTGTACAACATTAATATGCTTCTTAAGCCGATTTCACGGGGTCTCAAGACCTTAGAGAGCTCGCAGGTGACCTGTTCAGACGTGTTTAACATCTGGATTGGCATTGCGATCGGATTCAGGGAGGTATTTTCCGACCCAAGTTCGTCCCTTCACCGGTAATATGCTAGCCACTAACCGCTGAATAGCCAACCCCATAAACAAATATCATCAAGAGACTTTCGATGCCTACAACCGTCGGTTTTCTATTTTCATGAATGACTGTACCACGGGCATGTTTATTCTTGCGTACGTTCTGGATCCCAGTACGAATCTCAGCTGCTATTTGTTGGCACTTACTAAACACTGTTCCCAGTTTATTATCGTGACGGTGCCTTGAGACTTGGACTTCCACCTCGTCAGAACTTCAGCAAGCCAACGGCCTCCCCTCTTGTTGTATATTTGATCACTTCCGCTCGATTGATGCTCCAAAATGAACAAAAACGCGAGCAAAAGGGAGATGCAGCTGAAGGTGACATTCTCGTGAAGCAAATCATGGGTCTGCATTTTTTTGCCTGTTTTATTTTGACTTGAGCTGACTGGAGTGACTAGCGTACATGTACCGGGAGGCGCCTTTTGATCAACCATGCACTGATCCGTCTATGCGTCTCACCTGGTGGAAATCGATGGCAAAAGACAGTAACTCATATATGCTGGCCGTACGTTGTTCCATTTATGTAATTTGTGCTCAACTGACATTTCGGTAGCGCCTCGCA